>VMBQ01001639.1:36215-113589 GCA_007657795.1 Dreissena rostriformis | reverse complement strand
AATAACCTGTTTCCTGGGTAGGACCAGTACTTGGCATCTTAAGGGTTATCTTAAGAACACTTCCACTTAATGGATCAATGCCGAGACCCCCAAGTCACTAAGCGGACACCATATCTACTACGCCGCAGCCACCGAACCAGCTTCAAATTCCAGAGGCTGAAAAAGCACACAATTATGAGATATTAAATTTTAAAGCTTGGCAGATGTAAAACGCTTTTTTTTTCATCAAGCAAAACATAAGATTTATTTTGGCTGAGTTACTTTATTATTGAAACAATTATAATGTTTTGTACACAATAATGTCCAAATATTTAGTAGAATACGTGGTTATCAAATAAGCTTTTGCCCGTAAATTATGTAGCACCTATTATCATATTACTATAATATATTGGACTTCAAGTAATCCTAAGCAAAACTTATACAGTTAGGTTTCATAACATTTAACATTATCAAAAATATGATAAAGATATGGGCAAAGACCTACTTACCAAATGTTGACAGATTCTGACAGTTCGCGGAATTATATAACATATGCATGTTGAACAGTTAACTGAGGTTTCATGCATATATCATTCTCTCTACATCTAAATCCTTATAATCCTTAAATGTTACTCACAACTTTAGTTATTTATCCTCGTTCCAATGATTGTAATTCCACATAGAATATCACTTCCTTGTCACTCATAAACAGTGTCGACCATGCTTGTGACGTCATAACTTTATCTTTATGATTTTAGCAAAAGACTGTGCCATATAGTTAAAGGTTAATACAGTAAACCATGTCTTATTGTATGAATGCTAATGATTTGCAACTATTTTATTTCAAGTTATTCTTATTTGATTGAAAAGCATAGATATAACATGTTTAACTATTTCCTGATGTGCGGAAGCGTTTTGAAGAGATCATTTAGGAGCGCGTATTTGATTGGATGACAGATGTGCACATCGGCGATTCCAGCATTCTGATTGGTTGGAGCTCTTGCATTACCGTTTACGGAGTCTTAGGAATTGTATCAAGGGGCATCCACATAAAAGAAGCGTCGCAGACGACTTGGGGCGGATACAACTTTTCGGACACACATCTAAAATTATTTAAACTTCTAACGACTTTAACAATACAATCAAAAAAGATCTGTGATGTCGGATAAAAGTAACTATAATATTTTCTTATACATTTGTTGTTTCATGTTAGTATATTTTGAGAAAAATAAATAAAATAATTCTCACTATTTTTATTTCTTTATTCTTGAAGACATCTATTCACAGACTAGTAACATTTTAATAAACTAATAACTACCGTTGATAGAAAAAAAAACAGTATAATCGACGGCACGAAACCGTTAAATTGGTGTAAGAAGTGGGATGCTAATATAATTTTAGCATCTCAGAACTTTTGTTTTTAATCCCCACGGGGAAAACAGCAAGAGACGAAAACGGCACAGAACGGGAACGGCCTGACGTAAACGGGAACAGCAGTGAACCAAAGCGGAAACAGACGGGAACGGCTGCACCAGAACGGGAACGGCTGCAGCAGAACGGGAACGGCCTGACGAAAACGGAAACAGCAGTGAACCAAAACGGTAACAGAACGGAACGGCTGCATTAGAACGGGAACGGCTGAACTAGAACGGAACGGCTGCACCAGAACGGGAACGGCTGCACCAGAACGGGAACGGCTGCACCAGAACGGAACGGCTGCACCAGAACGGGAACGTTTACTATAGCAAACGAATAATGTAATAAACGAAGAGAAAACGTTGACGGGGAGTTTTAAAGAAACGATAGAAACGGGAACGGCAGGGACGGGATAATGCGGAAACAGAAGTAGATGATCGTTTCCTAACTGCTTATTGTGTAAATTTATATGATCTATGTTTTGTTGGGAATAATAAAGTGCAAATTTCCAAGTTCTTTTTCTGTGTACCATTACCTTCACATTAGTCGTACAACGGCGGACAACAATGACCAGTCTGACTCCGAGGTTGACTTCAATGTGAACGAGAACGGAAAAGGGGAAGGTCAAGAGCACCATGAGAGCCAATTTGACGAGGCGTATGGTGGCTTTTACAGACGTTGACCGCGTCCAAACATTAAACCATACCTTTATTCCGGAGATAAAGGTTGGGATCAGTACATCGCATAATTCGAAGATTGTGCAGAGCTTGCACAATGGAACGAAAAGGAGAAGTTACTATACCTTGCTACAGCCCTTAAGCAGCAGGCAAGCGTGCATTACAGTTCGTTACCAGTTGCAGAGAAACGGTCATAAAAACTCCTGAAAAACAGATTAGAAAATAGGTTTGGAAGCAAAAGACAACAAAACTGACGGCCTTCAAAAATGCAAAACAGAATGCGGGGAAAAAACAGAAGCAATTGCTGCTTTTGGGGATGAAATACCACTTCTGTCTCAGAAAGCCTATTTTACACTAGATCAAGAAACGCTTGCACTAAAACATTTTTATACGAATATTTCAGCCGAGATGACATGCCTTTTAATGGATAAAAATTGCCAGACAATTAGTGAAGCTGTGGAGTTGGTTGAGCGTTATGAAGAGGTGTTGGGCCGTTCAGGGCAAGGTGTAGGAGCGCTGATTAGGGGTGTTACAAATACAAACAGCAGAGAAAGATCTTTAGAAATCAATCCAGTTCATGAGGGAACTTATGATCAGTTTATCAGTGCCATTAAGCGTATTGAGCAACGATTGGACAAACTTGAATCTACCATGGGAGGTAGAATCTCTGTAAGATCGTGCTACTGATGTGGTTCTACAAACCATTGTATCAGAGAATGTCCGATCAAAGACAACAGACGAGGACTGCAGCAGAAACTTCAGACCGTCACATCAATAGGTCGTGATGCGACGGTTCAAATGAACAAGAGCAGCGCATAGCGGGTGAAAACGCTCGGCTGTGGGTGCTTGTATTTTGTTTTTTGACCTTTGACCTTGAAGGATGACCTTGACCTTTCGCCACTCAAAATGTGCCGCTCTATGAGATACACATGCATGCCAAATATCAAGTTGCTATCTTTAATATTGCAAACGTTATGGCCAATGTTAAAGTTTTCGGACGCCGCGGACGGCGGACGAGTTGGCTTTGACAATACCTCGGGTATTCTTCGAAAACAGCCGAGCTAAAAATCGACCTAAACAAATAGAGGTGCCATGCAGACCAGATAAAAAAGCAATGCGGGTTGGTCACTGCAGCGATCTGATGAAAACGAAAGACAAGGGTGTCTTTATTGAAGAATTAATTGACGCAACTGCGGTAACCTTGCTGTTAGATAGTGGAGCAATAACCACTTTAATATCTTAAGACACCCTTGGGGTTATAAAAAAAGAAGACAGATGATTTGCGTGAGCATAATCGCACAGTTTTTGCCGTAGACGGCACACCTTTAAACGCTAAGGGTCTGTAGAGTTGAAGTTGAAGGTCGGGAGGTTCACAGCTGCAATTGACGCCACCGTTTGCGATATACCAAATATTCAAGGAATTCTCGGACAAGATTTTTGGCAAACCACATTAAATCCAGGGACATTCAAAATCATTAATTTCACACAATGGATGGTAATACACTTGATTGTGTTACAGAAGAGACTAGGCTGAGTGTATGCAGAGTGCTCGTGAAAGAGAGGGTTGAAATACCACCTAGGAGCTTTCATATGTTACCTGTAGAAGTAAAAGGCAATCTGCCAGAGGTAGCGTTTGTTGATGGGTTCAAGGCTTGCAGGATCAATGTTGTCGAGTTGTTGCAGGCATTGTTGAAATTCAGGGAGGAGTGTGTGTTGTGAACGATTTTGATGAAACATTTAGTTTAGAAGCATGATATCTTGATGGCAAGTGTTTCCCAGTTGAAGACCCCCTAATTTCTACAGAAATTCAAACAGATACGAGCGCGACAGTCAAACTGACATGGATGTGCAGTCTGAAGAGGTCATTTTGCCAGAACATGTGAAAAAGATGTTTGACGACGGTGTTGAACATCTGGCTCCCGAACAGAAAACAAGTTTGCAAAATTGTTGTATAAGTACCAAGATGTGTTCGCAAATTCGTCCGACGATCTCAGCTGCACATACATCGTGAAACACAAGATAAACACTGGAAGTGCTAACCCCATTAGTCAGCAACCTAGACGACAGCCATATGGAAAAAGAGAAGTCGAACGGACTGAAGTTGAGAAGATGCTTCAGGAGGGCATTATAGAGCCGTCAAACAGTCCATGGTCTTCGCCAATAGTACTGGTGTCCGAAAAGGATGGCTCCACAAGGTTTTGCGTGGATTATCGAAAAAAAAATCTTTGAATTTATAGCGTTTATTCACCTCCATACATTACAAATTGTATTGTTAGTTTACATGTTATTGTGTTAGTATACAATAGAGTTTTTTTTTTACAATTCAACTTGGTTGATATAAAAGAGGTAAATAAAATCCATGCAGTGGCTTTTTTGGGTCATTTTGTATCTGCAGTAGGTGTTAAAATAGACCCTGAAAAGGTCAGAACAATTGAAGAATGGCCAGTTCCAGAGTCAAGTAAGGAGGTTCGGAGCTATCTTGGCCTAGTATCATATTATAGAAGATTTGTAAAGGGCTTTGCTGACATTGCCAAGCAACTTCAAAAATTGTGTGGGAAAAATGCAAAATTTATTTGGAATCAGATGTGCCAAGAGGCTTTTGATTACCCCAATGAGATGCTTACATCAGCACCGGTACTAGCGTACCCTCAACTGGACTCTCAGTTCGTTCTAGACACAGATGTTTCAGATGTAGGCGTTGGAGCCGTTTTGTCTCAAGTTAAAGACGGGCATGAAAGAGAAATTGCTTACATGAAAAAGATAATGAATGTGCATGAGCGGTCGTATTGCTTAACAAGGAAAGAGCTACTGGCAGATGTAACTACTCTGAAATATTTCCACAGCTACTTATATGGGCAGAAATTACTTGTCAGGACTGACAACTCTGCCGTGAGCTGGTAAAGATCGTTAAAAGCACCAACTGGATAAGTCACACGATGGCTTCAAGAACTTAATACATATGACTTAACAGTGGAACATAGAGCCGGAACAAGCCACAAGAAGGCAGATGCTTTGTCCAGAAGACCATGCAAGTCATGCAAGCACCAACAAGATAATCAAGAAGCGATGATAGATAAAGCTGAATCAACTGATGAAATAATTAGGGCCGTTACAAGAAGTAACGTGGCTGCACAGTCAGCAGAACTAAAGAAAGCAGAATATCTCATTGTTGGTTTGACACATGCATACATCGTTTACAGTCAACTGAGTGGCAGCACAATAGGTGTTATTAAGCTTGCAAAAGATAGAACTGAAACCAGACCAGTATGGAAAGACATTTCAGATTCAAAAGCTGAAAAAAACACTCTGTGATGACAGTGGGATCGCCTAGTTATTGTAGGAGGGTTGCTGTTTCGGAAGTTCGAGGAAAACAATGGGGACATTTTACACCAACTGGTAACGCCGGCTGATCGACGTGATGTTGTTTTGAAATTGCATCATGATGTTGTCAGTGGCGGTAATCTTGGAGTGGAAAAAACCATGTACAAAATTAGAAAAGCATTATATTGGCTTGGCTAAACTTTCCCAGTTGTAATCTACATGCATAGGTCATTGGGTTTATAACGTTCCATTTTATTTTTATTTTCTCTCTGATAGGCGTTGCTTGTTTGATTAAATTATTATTATTTTTTTTAGCAGTCACATAAACAACCAAGCAATGTAATATGGAATTTTTACAACCATTATTGCTGCTTCTTCCTGTATTTGCGCGATGATTATCTAAAATATTAACTCCGTGACGCTATATTCTCAAATCTTTTTCTATAAAGAAGGAATGTAGTTGACAATTGTTAATAGTTTTATTTGATCGTTCGTCAAAAAGTTGTAACTCTTTTATTCTTGTATCTTCAATGCAATTGAGTAATTAAATATTAATTAAATTGAATGCGTTTTAATTCCCTTTTATTATTGTTTAATTTGAGTTACAATGCTATGACGTTAAATTTTATTTACACTTAAATGTATTATGAATATTGCTGGGCCAAGTGTGAGGTTGAGCGCTCTATAACCAGGTTTAAACCCCCAATGCGTTGCATTGACCGTTCCAAGGCGGTGACCCCAGCTTTATTCTTATTTGTGTTTATGTTGTTTTGTATTGTGCTGTATTGTGCTGTTTTGTACTGTTTCGGCAATTGGTCACTTGCCATAAATAAAGGACCAACTAATTGTTTATAATAAGATTTCAATACTGCTCCAGCAGCTGGAGTTTCACTTCTTTATATTGGTATGGCAGATAATGTTAAAGCTTATTGTTCAACATGTGATGTGTGTGCAGTTAACAAGCTTTCACGATAGTCAAACAAAGAACCACTTGGCCGTTATTGAGTTGGCGAACCAATGGAGCGTGTGCAAACGGATACAATCGGACCACTTCCAGTTACAGATAATGGCAATCGCTGCATACTTATTATCATCGACTGGTATACCAAATGGACAGAATGTATCGCTATACATTGGATAAAGACGGTCCAGCTGCAAAATTTAATGGAAAATAATTAAGATTGTTTACACAACTGACCTGAACTGTTTATAATGTAAATGTATGAATACACTTTAAAGAAATTGTGTTAAACTTTTAACTCTGGTGAAGACCATGTGCATCTGGTATCGATATGTGCCTGTCTGTCAGACTATTTACAAATAAATATGTTGTTAACAAAATGGGGGCTGTACATAGATTTTCGAAGACAAATTAAAAAAAAAAAATATTGTTACATTGGATTGTTGGTTACCATATCTCTATTGTTCAAGTCGGTATTTCAGGGGAAAATGCTAGATGTGTGAAGCCTACTTCCCCAGCAGCAAGTTATTAAATGTCCATCTGATCTCTTCTGCCCATCGACGACTTTCTGTGATGTGCGCTTGGAATGAGGGGAAAGAGAACGTTTACACCCGTAAAGCGGATCTGGAATTCCATGTGAAAAAAGTCCACCGAGAGGTAACTATAAGCAAGGACTAATTCAACAGGGCGAATGGGTTTTACTTCGCAAGGTATCCTGAGGACTACGCTAAAGAAGTTGACAATATCAATCCTTACGATTCCAAGGCGGCCTATGAAGCGAGGAGGACCATGAGAAGTTGGAGTGATACTTTTTCAGAGAAGCAAGCAAGGGGAGACCAATGGACGGCCGGTTGCAGGAAAGGATTGGAAATTTTACGAGGTATGACAACGAATAAGATGGGAATCCAGGTAGCGGAGCGTGTCGCGAGACAAGAGGACTGTGACTGAGAAATCCGCTTGAAAACAAAGACAAGTGGTACTGGAAGATAGCAGTTCGGTTGACCAGTTGGACAAAGGCACAAGCACGAAAGTAGCAGCTGAAGAAGAAAGGCCTTAAGACACTGAAAAGGGACTGAAACGTTAGAGACAAGAGTTGCAAGGGAATCAAGATTTTGCTTACAGGGACAATATAGAGTTGGGTGTAGAAGCGGTTTCAGAGAGAAATATGGGCCCAGATCGAGACAGGGGTGTTTCTCATGGGAGTGAGATATCTTCCTCCTCCTCCGCATCTTCCTCTTCGGCGTCGTCCTGTAGCTCAGCCATGAGGGGTTTAAGCAGTTGCTTAAATGACAGAGCCTTCCTGATTCTGCAAAAGGGCTGTGTGCCCATGTGTCCGCCTGCGAAAAGGGACTGGTCAGTGGTAGATGAGTTCACCCTGGAAGCGAACAACCAAAATATTTTATGGCCGCCAGCAACCTGGAAGAAGATGACCCCGGATCAAAAACTCATGGCCCATGAGTATGTGGCCATCTTTCTTGAGCGTGTGGAGTACACCACCTTTCCAACCTTGTCTATGAGAGCCCTTTTGGACTAGTACAACTTTATGTCCCTCGAAGCTGAGGGTAGGCCGACAGTGGAGGAAGGAGAAGCAGAGAAGATGGAAACACAAATTCGGTACTACAACTTTAATTATCTCAAAGCCATCATAAAGGTGGAATTGGAGGAGAGTCGCGTGGCAGAGGGTATCGTTCGGGGATTTGAACTGGCTGATAGGTGGAAGGACAGAGATGCGATAACTGAAAAACTGGATGATGCAAACATTAAAATACGTGTGGAAGGTTAGGAGTTGCCTGATGTGTGTGATTTGCAGACTGAGACTAGTTACTAGTTACATTGTTTTTCAATTGTTCATGTTGCTATGCCATCTGTATGTTCTCTTTGCATAAACGTTAAAAGTGCTCATTTGTTATTTTATTGGACATAATCCAGGAGGATTAGTTTAATAAAGTGGGGTGTGTAATATAATGGACTACAAGTAATCCTAAGCAAAACTAATAAAGTTAGGTTTCATAACATGTAACATTATCAAAAATATGATGAAGATATGGGCAAAGACCTACTCACCGAATTTTGACAGATTCTGACAGTTCGCGGAATTATATAACATATGCATGTTGAACAGTTAACTGAGGTTTCATTCATATATCATTCTCTCTACATCCTTATAATCCTAAAATGTTACTCACAACTTTAGTTATTAATCATCGTTCCTATGATCGTAATTCCACATAGAATATCACTTCCTTGTCACTCATAAACAGTGTCGACCATGCTTGTGACGTCATAATTGTATCTTTGTGATTTTAGCAAAAGACTGTGCCATATAGTTAAAGGTTACAGTAAACTATGTATTATTGTTTGAATGCTAATGGTTTGCTACTGTTTTATTTCAAGTTATTCTCATCTGATTGAAAAGCATAGATATAACATGTGGAACTATTTCCTGATGTGCGGAAGAGTTTTGAAGAGTTCATTTTGCCGCTCGTATTTGATTAGTATAGTATACATGTAGTATATTTTGAGAAGTATAAATAACATAAGTATCACTGTTTTCATTTCTTTATTCTTGAAGACATATGTTCACAGAATAATAACATTTTAATAAACTAATTACTACCTGGTTGATAGAAAGGAAACAGTATAACCGACGGCACGAAACCGTTATTATACTTTATCGATTTTCTGGATGTTGAATTTGTAAATAAATACATGAACAAAATCACGCATGTATGAAAATAATGATATTGTACTTTAAAATCGGTCGTGTACATGTATATATAACGTCTGTAGTAGAACAATAATTTACATTTTAATAAATTGCATTTGATGCAGATGAAAAGCAATCACTTAAATTGTGTTTGTTATATCATAAGTATCGACTTCAAGCATGGGAGGATCAGTTGTTACATTATTATTTTGTATATTTAAGTCACAGGTTCAAGCAACCACACTGTTTAGAGCTCTTTCACTGAAATTGTACTTAACTAAACGTATAAGAAAAATACAGTATACATTGTAAATTTGTATAAAAATGAGTTTTAGTGTGAGTTTTATTTAGTATTAAATGTTGCTTGTGTAGGTGTTTTATTGGGGAGGAGAAGACATCACAATTTAATTCTGAAACATTAACCTGGTACTTACAGAAGAATACATACTGCCATATTGCAAACATATTTTTAAGACGCTGATTTGCATGGTAATATTACAAATGTATCCCAAAATACTTTCAAAAAGGGCATAGTAAGGTAAATATATATTTGTCATTTATATATGTTTGTTAAAGCTATATGTTTGTAAGTACTATATGTAATAATTTAATGTTCATTCAAACATTTTCAAAGTTACGTGTGGTATTCTGTTTATCAGATATAAATGCATGAACGAAGTTTTATTGAAATAATGTTAGGTTGATGAAGCCATTAATTACCTACAAATCAAATGCATAATGTACGTCAACCATAACGGACATGCGTGATAAACTAAAAATGAAGTAATCATTATTTACTAAAGCGGGATATTCACGTTACAATTGATGCATCAAAAGACGTAATGTTTATTTAACACTATCAACTGATGACATTTAAAACAAATGCAGATATGAGGAAAGCAATTTACTTTCTGATGTTTCAATCTCAATTGTGGTCGGGGATTTTTCTGGCTGGGTCAGATTGGCGCCCAACGTAAAGAAACCACCTATGGTTGTTTGTCTGGCAGACGTCCCACAAAAGTGATTGTCGTGGCAGTAGGAAATTCGTGGAAGAATTTCACAAATGGAGGGGCTGTGTGTATCAGGGTTTGGTATAAGGAGAACTTATACTGCCTTGTTATATACGCTAGCGTGTATAGCGACGCGGTAGTGTCTGCCTTGCAACCCATTGTGGTAGGGGATTTTTCGGATTGGGTTACATTTCTATGACTTATTGCTCATTGCATTATAAGTAATGCATAATGAAAAAACTTTGGCATTTATTTCCTGGGACGAACCAATAATTGGTGGTGTTGGGGAGATACATGCACTAAGGATTGGGATGAACTCAGAGCTCCCATGAAAATGCAATTACATTAGGATGCAAATAAATGGAAATAAAGGTTTAAAATATTCTGAACATTTGGTATATTTATTTAATATTACTCTACAAAGCTATTAAAAGGGCTTTGCCCGGAAACTAGGTAGCACCTATGATCATATTATTTATATAGTGAGGTTAAACAACGCAAGAGTATTATTTGGCTTGTACATAACATATGTTAGCATTAATAAAAGTGTTTAATAAAGCCCTCTAATGTTATATCCTTTCCTATTTTCGAAGCAAACTACTTAATTGCTAAACATATACGAGTATATATATATTATATTGTTATCATCTCACAGAATTTTGAAAATATGTGTCAGTTGTTTTCAAACGTATGTGTTCGTAAAGTAGATTATACAAACAACTAACAAGTGGCAGCTCAGGACCATTGAATGAAATCATCCAAGTGCACACTATTCGATTCGATTGAATTAGTTCATGAAAAAGGGCGTTATGGTATACGCTGAATAACCATTCATTCATGCATATTGGTGATAACGTTTAAGAAGTAAGAGCGAAACCTATGTCGACTGCAGTATGGTGTTGTGGGGTAGTGAGCATTTTGGAATTATTGGTATGTCGGATAAAAATTAAAAGTACATCAGACGACAAAACAATGTATTTAAATATGAAGCGGAATGGAAATTAAGGCCTGTTTAACCGGATTTAAAAGTTAAAACAGGATGCATCCTGTTAGAAAAATAAGAATAGCTCAGCTTGCGTATTACCAATATGTGAAAAGGACGTTTAAATCCGTAAATGTGGTTGATTTAACCACCCGTGAACAAGATAAAACTGCATGTGTCATTGCATTTGCGAGATAGGTCCTCGCTTCACCCGCACTTTTGTTTCAACTTTCACTAGAAACAGTTTGCGCATGCGTCATGAGCTTCGCGCCAATGAAATCACTGTTATTAAGGGTAAACTCATCTAAAAATGAATTGAAATGGAAATAAAATCATCCGATAAAGATGACAAACATTCTATTTTGATTATAACTATAACATGTAGTGAGGGACGTGCAGTGAAACATTTTTGCTATAACGGATACAGGTTCTAGATACATATTGTAAACGTTTTCAGCTTGAAATATTTGCTTGTTACTGGAACAAAAACGTATGAAGAATGCGGCAAATATTCGCCCTTGTATTGCTTGGTAAGTAAATATTAAGTTATAGTAGATAGCATTTTCGTTATTTAGTTGTGCCAACACATTGACTAGCACAAACATGTCCACTATGTGTATTTCCATGCAATAATTCTAAATGAATTCGTAACTTAAATATACGTTTTTTCGGATGTCTAATATATAAATGTGCGGCGATCTGTTATTTCTTCTTAACATTTAAGTTTTCATTTTCGAAATTATTAAAAGAAGCATTTGTCGCTTCTTAATGCAATACAATCATGGTAGTCTCCGCGGTAAAGATTTATTTTATCTGAGAAACGTGTACCTGTTACCCGATGTTGCAAGCAACGCACGGTGATTAGCAACTGCTAATTACATAATATCTACGCCGCAGTATATTACGTATGCCAGTGTATTTATATCATGCGTATTAAAATAATGTATAAAGATAGAACAGTTTTCGATTCGTCATTTTCATGCGATTAATTTAATATTGATAAAATACAACGATATATTTATTGATTGATGTATTTCTTAACACAAGTACAATATTTGGAAACTTTAACAGTAACTAAACAATGAAGAAAAAACTGTTTGAAACATCTTTCGTCGATGTACAAATCATCTTCCTTTCGAGGTAAAACTGTTCAATTAAAACTTTACAATCGGTTTGTAATTTGATACTTTTGATAGCTCTCCTACGTAATGAACACTCTAATATAGTTTTTTTTACTTATAGGTTGTCAACCTGATTGTGTAAAATTCATTATACTTTCTATTTGCAATCTATTTCATTTTATTTTATTAGTTCAATAAATAAAAAGAAATATGCGTAAAAAGCTTAACGTGTATTTTGGCGTGATCAAAATTAGTGCTAACTAACGTCAGAAATCATAACGGTGGGAATTGCGTCATATTCGTTGTGTTGTAGCTAAATGATAGGGGTGTGTATATGTTTTATGGAGTTATGAGAATCATAGTTTTGAATATTGTACGAACATTTGAATTTAAAAATGACTGACACTTGAAGACCGATGTAATTTATTGACAAATATTGCGACTGTTTTTATTTGTTTCACTGAATTTCACTGTATTGAAAAATATTTATCTTACATTTTTCAATAAATTCGATTTTTTCTTTCACCAATAAAATTCAATTTTCAATTGAAAAGAATGTAAGAAATTCATATTTATCATGACTAAGTTTAATTTTACAGACTTGTATTACTAACAATCGGCGTTGTGTGTGATCAAAACGCACATAATCAAACATTTATGGGAAGACCATATACGTTTTACCAATTTTAAAGTTGGCATTAATATTTCTGGTACAATAACTTCTATTTTTAGCAACACATTACTTGCTTGACAGTAATATCGTAACAATAAAACAATTGAACGTTGGAAATATATTACTGTATTATGTTATTCTATTAACACTTAACAGGTGCCCAAATTTATTAAGAGGTATCTGAACCATGAACATATAAGTCTCGATCTGGGAAAACCGGGATTAATGCAAGTGTGTGTAAAGTTTCATGCAAGAAGAGCTTAACTTTAAATGAGCATGGAATTTTTTTAATCGTGTACAAATAAAAATCATTTGCATATCTAGTGTGCTGTGTTTTGACATGGTTTTCGTTTAAATGCAGTTAACTTTGGATGTGGTGTGTTATCTGAAAGATATAGAGGCTATTTGTTGCTTTCAGTCTAAATGACTCATATAACCATGCAATACCACTGTGCATTGTGGCACTTTACAAGCACATCAGTTACCATGAACACATAGTTTGCAATAATAATACATAGACCCTCTGTTTCGTTTGTATGCATACCAAAAAAACGTCCAATTTCATATATTTTGAGACATTATTTTGATTGAAATTCATAGTCGTAATCGGATACATTTGATCACTTTATTATGGCAAGCCAAACATTGCATTATAATTTATATAATTGTATTCAAAATTAACCAATTTATATTCAATTTTTTAATGTAATGTTCAATACAAGTTAATTTCATTCAATGTTTTGATTTTATGTTTAATATTACATACAAAATAGTGTTAGCTAATTTTTGGCACATCAACCAACTTTCATTGGCTAGTATAATTGTTGCAACTATTACTTCAATGACTTTGCAACCCCGCGTTACAACTTCATACCTCCGCCTCAGCTTAACACAGATAACTTAAGTTAAGTAAACTAGAAAATAAATTAATTCTCATTTATATGCGAATAATTGCGCTGTTTAGGACATACATTCAATAATGTAGGTTTAATTAAATCGCAGATTTCTCCAATATTTGTCTGACAAAAAAATGGTTTAACCTTAATTTGAACGGAGTGTATCATGTTTTTGCTTTCACTTGAATTTCTTATAGTCTTTGTTAAAACCGATATGCATTGGGCATATAATACGGTTATGCACGGTCAGGAATAGAGTTGTGTGCGGTAAAAGCAAATTGTATGAAGACAACTATTAATTTGACCTCTGTGTCACAACAAAGTAGATTATACAATGCCCTAAATTTGCAAACCTTTCGCCCGTTACGTTCAATACGAATGGATATGAGACATTCGATGGTGATCTTGATACAATTTACTGGCTAAATATTTTCAAGGTAATAAGAAAAACAGTCTTTCATATTTGAATTTCAATTTTCTACGTACATGCACAAAATGGAAAACAGCGCTTAAGGCTCTAATGGTGATATATCTTCACTGCCTTTAAAATGGTACTTTTTGGTTAATTTTTGTTTTCGTAACATTGATTATTATACAAGTTAATTGAATTCGTTGTAATGTATTGACAACGTGATATTACTTTTTTTTAAATGTGCATGTTCCATGAACACTAGTATTTTTTCGTACATTTGTTGTTGTTTTTTTTTTGTATAGTTATATTGCATTCATTGTCCTATATATTGACAAGTGACATTACTTCAATTCAAATGTGTCTGTATTCAAGACGGTGTAGCCATGATTAACTGTTCTGTTCTGTTATTTCACAACAAACTATGACCAAAAGTATAACTTCGATTTTACCACGGCTTTATACAGGCTATGTATATTTCTCTTACATTATCAGTACTATTTCATACGTCAGTCACATCTGTTCAATAGATTATTGTTCTTATTTTCATTAAACCCGTACAGTCCATTTCATATACTTACAGTTGAAGATTAAATTTAAAAATCTTTTAAATACAATTTGTTATGCGCTATAACAAAATACTACTACAACAACCATCGTTTGAAATGAAGACAAGACAGATTTACGCATATAACATCATTTCAACACATCATTATCTTACACGCGTTTTGTCACGTTATATCCTTATAACATTTAATTATAAATACTTATTAAATTTTAAACACCGATACACATAAACACATAAAATAAGATACAGTTTTGTGAAAAACAGCAAAACAAAGGCTTTTAAGTTTTTAATATAATGTTATTAGTACTTTATACCTTAAACCAGTATTTTGCAACACTTATATAACGATTTATAATAAGAGAATATGTTGTACCTAAATCGCCTTAAACCGCTGCATTGCAAATATTTTGTTTAACATTCAGTAAACTTCTAGCTATTTCCTATATCATTACAAAAGGGATTAGCATTATTCTTCATAAAAAGGTTCTGTTGGTGATGAATAAATCTTGTAAGCTGCTCTTCTAAAATATTTACAATCATTTCAAACAAACGTATTGCTTAATTTTGAGCTGTTTGTGGAAAATGTTTAGCACGCATAATTGCGATTCAGAAAATGATGATACACTGAAGTTTTAAGCAATCGTATATTCTTTTTTAATATCAAATAATCATTTACTGGCATAACATTTATGAAATTGCACATATAAACTCGTTAACATGAATGGATAACGTTTGTCAAACATTAAATTAATTTGCCTTTCAATAAATTGTGTTTCACCCAGTTGGTAAGATGTTACTTATGTTGCAGTTTTTTTTTTTTTGTATACATATACACGCAGTTATTGCAAAATTAAAAAGAACGGATCAGTAATTTTATTAATACATTGAATGTGAAAGCCATAAGTTCATGCTATTAAACCGCTTAGATCTTTTCAACTGTAACTAAACTAACCTTAATATATTTACACAAAACAGTATAAAATTGACATTTGCGTACCGATAAGATTTTTAAGTGTTATATAATGTATTTTATTCAGTGTTAAATGGTGTGTAAGTGTTTAATTTAGGAGGAGAAGACATGGCAATGTGATATTGTACTTGGTACTTACTATGAAATACACAATCTAATGTCGTAAAAATAATTTATATAAGAAGATGATTGGATGGATGATTTGATAAATATAACCCAAAATGTATTTCAATATACCGCTAATACTTGTAATTAATGTATACTTTATACATTATTATATAATTTTATTCGGAGCTACATGTAAACATGAATGTAAAACCAAGTAATTGTTCAAGCGAAAGTTTCAAGATATATTGTTCACATAATAAGACGAATTAGTTTCACACCCCATCCCCGCGACAACCGCTTGCTGTACTAAGACAAGCTTGAAGTGAAAAAGACAGATAATACACGTTCTGTGCTAAATTATCGAGGAAAAGCGTTCCGAACGCTTTAGTATTGTCCGCTTTCAATTGATGATTATGAATTAAGGAACATTTTTTCTTAGCCAGGAGTTTTTTTTTTTTTTTTTTTTNTTATTATGCTCTTTAAAAAAAAATACTGTTTAGTTTCATAAGATGTAAGATATATCAGGAAAACACATTACCGTAATTATAATTTATTTCAATACTTATAATTGATCTGGATAACTTTCCATCAATAATATGTATGCTTTGGGTTTCGTTTTTTTTCTGGAATAAAGAACCATTTAAGAACGATTTAATTGGTTTAGATTTGAGAAACTAAATTTTGATAAGATAATCATTGATTTGATATATGGATAACGGAATTAAACATAATTGTCAGATCTCGACGGGACAGTCCCGCGAGTTGGGTGATTGTTCCCGCGTCTCTATATGAGACAATTGACCAGTCGCCAAATAAGCGATCGCTCCGCCCACTAGTTTTGTTTACATAAAACGCTTATTTAATTACTCCGACACTCTTTGTTTGTCGGACCATGTGGTCGCAATAAAATAAATCTGATTGATTGTTCCGTGAGTTTGATTGCGATTCAAAAAATGATGTTAAACTGTTGATGCAACATTTATTATGAGAAACATAAAGGAAATTGTATCTTGGGCAACCGACTTATTAAGCAGTGATGTTTATGATACACTGAAGTTTTAAGCAATCGTATTTTCTTTTTAATATCCAATAAATCATTTACTTGCATAACATTTATGAAATTGCACATATCAACTCGTTAACATGAATGGATAACGTTTGTCAAACATTAAATTAATTTGCCTTTCAATAAATTGTGTTTCACCCAGTTGGTAAGATATAACTTATGTTGCAGTTTATGTTTTTTTTTATATACATATACACGCAGTTATTGCAAAATTAAACAGGACGGATCAGAATTTTATTAATACATTGAATGTGAAAGCCATAAGTTCATGCTATTAAACCGCTTAGATCTTTTCTTGATCGGCTAAACACATACGAGTATTTACATCATAGTGTTACCTTTTCACGAAATTATGAAAATACACGTCACCTGATTTCAAACGTACGTGTTCGTAAAATAGATTGTACAAATAACTAACAAGTGGTAAGCTTAGAAACATTGTGTGAAACCATCGAAGTGCGGAATACTCTATTCGATTGGATTAGTTTATGAAAAGAGTGTTAATATATAGGATAGAGCGTTAAACTATATCGACTGCAGTATGGCGTTGTAAGGAAGTGAACGTTTTGGAATTAGCGGTATGTCGAACTACATTTCGAAAGTTTTAAAAGACGACAAACAATGAATGAAAATTAATGCCTGCGAAACCGGAATTTAAAGCAAAACAAGAAGCATCCTTTTAGAGTTATCAGTATATTTTACCTTCGGAGTGTCATTGCATTTGCAAGTTATGTAGGGCTTTCCTGACCGTTTTGAATATCTTATGCCCATAGGATATTGGTTGCTATAGAAATTGTAACCCGTAGTGAGGGATGTGCAGTGAAACATTTGTGCTAGAACGGATGCGGGGTATAGTAACATCTTGGCAAAGCGTGCAGATTAAAATATGTGTAACTATTTTGTAACAATCACAACACAGTATGAAGAATGAGGCAAATATTCGCTATTGTGTTGCTTGGTAAGTCAATATTAAGTTATAGTACATTTTATTTATTTAGTTGTGCCAAACAATTGACTAGCACAAACAAACAAACACTGTTTGCATGTTAATATACCTATGTTGGGGCTTCTTGTCACACTGTCCCGATTTGAAACGATTTGTCCCGACATTTGTAAAAAAAAAAAAACTATTTTGGTTATATAAGGTTACTTTAAAACTCGCTATGCAAGCTCTGTTTGTCTAATACTTGCCATTTCTGGTAATTTTATTGCCCACTAATGACCCTCATTATCAACATAGAGGATAATAGGTTAGTGTTGATTATATAACAGGTTTATCATGCGAACCTTAGAAAACAAAAAGCACGAGCCTTCTATTTATCCCACTTTTTATTCAGTAAACATTTTTATTTAAACAAAATTAGTTTAACTGGATAATTGCGCTGGATATATGACGTCATTTTGTGGAAAAAATGACGACATTTCGTACCGTGGTTTATAGCAAATATTTAATCAACGGGGCTTTAATCAACCGAATTCGCTGTAAAAGTGGGATAAAATCAATTGAGTACCAGTGTTGTTGTTAACGCTTTAGCAGCGACCTGCAAATAGGGGATCTTATCATGCGTTCACGCGATGGCGTTTTTGTGATAGGGTGTGCCAATTGCTATAGATATATGTATTGTAAGGAAATAAAAGAAACAAGTTTTGAATTGTATGGCCCAATCAAGCCAAAAGGTACTATTAACCTGTTTATAATACCACCTGAGGTTTAAAATTCGCATGCATAATCTTTCAAAACAGCGATTTTGTAGTTCAGACAAATCAAATACATATTCAAGAATTATATCCAGACGATTCTATTTCACGATAGTTTATAGTCTTGTTAACATTCTTATAGCTGCATATTTGAACATTTCTGCAGTGTCAGTTAACATTGCACCATAAAGCAAGCATATTATCGTAATGTATGCACCATTCAACAAATACAGTGGTAAATTAAACGATACGGTGCAGACCAATAAAGTGATATATGAAGCGCGCAACTGTTCTGTTCGACTGTCAATCATACAAAAATATCTCTGAAGCAGTTCGTTTTAGCAATACCACTACTGGTCTATTTAAATACTGGATAACAGAGAAGTTTACATAGATTTTTTCTATATTTTAAAACATGTCGTTAAAGCACTAACCTCAAAATCAGTAATTGGAATGTTAAAAAAAAAAAAAAGATAGCGTTCCAATAACCAGAAAATTAAAATACTACAGTCGCCGATTGGTATGCGCATTAGAATTCAAACACCCTTCCTAATATCCCGGAGATGGCATTTGTTTTATCCTGCCTCTGTTGCAAACATTTACCAAATAAAGCAGGGTCGAATAAATTGTCCTACCTCCGGTCAACAGGAAGAATTGTATACCTACGCACGCTGTGACACATAGTTGAGTGTAACCTTTCCAATACACTACACAAGGGTGACGCATTATTGAGACGCATCGTAAATGTTATCGTTTATATTACATATCATCCTACTTTGCATCTTCTTTTAAACATATAACAGAAATAGAGGATATTTGTTCATGTCAGTGTAAGATCGTTTGTTATTTCACGAGTGATCATAGAAAATATATTTTCACGAGCGGCGCAGCCACGAGTGAAAATATAAATTTTCTATGATCACGAGTGAAATAACAAACGATCTAACACAGACATGAACAAATTTTCTGTTTCTTTTATGCCTCTTTTTCAAGAAAATAATTAATAATAATTTCCCTTTCGCTAAAAAGTGACCCTCTCTCCCGTGGCGTGCCTCAATACATTGAAATGACGTCATTTTGTTGACGAAATGACGTCATTTTGTTGAAGATATGACGTCATTATTCTAGGGAAATTCTTCAGTTAAACTCTTTTACAATGTACATAAACGGTAAAAAAACTTCTATATTCGACAAATTGGTACCTAACATTTTCAATAGTTGCACAAATGCATTGAGATATAAATAAATTATTCTTATGCAAGATATATGTTTGATTTTATGACCAAAATGCATTGAACTATGTTATAATAACAACTGTAGAGTAAGCGCGATTGAACATTGAAGTTTGGTTCATAACATTTATTTAGTAAGGTTAACAAATTAAGATTTTTAAGTAGTTTTTACTTGACAGATATTAACAGTTAAAAATGATGGTGTCAAATAAGGCATTATAATTTATATTTTATTTCGTCTTTTGCGAAGCTGACATACTTAATCGGCTAAACATATACCAGTATTTACATAATAGTGTTACCGTTCCGCAAAATTGTGAATATATGCGTCACCTGTTTTGAAACGTAAGTGTTCGTAAGATAGAGTGTACAAATAACTAACAAGTGGTAAGCTTAGGACAATTGTGTGAAACCATCGAAGTGCAGACTAGTCTATTCGATTGGATTAGTTCATGAAAAGAGTGTTAATATATACGACAAGTGCGTTTTACTATATCGCATGCAGTATTGCGCTGGGAGGTGGTGAACATTTTTGAATTTCGGTATTTCGAACTACACTTTGAAAGTTTTAAAAGACGAAAAAGACGACAAACAATAACTATAAACTATTAAGCTGAGTGGAAATAAATGCCTGTGAAACCGGAATTAAAAGCAATAACAAGAATCATCCATTTAGAGTTATCACTAAAGTTTAGCTTCGGAGTGTCATTGCATTTGCAAGTTATGTATGGTTATTATGACCGTTTTGAATATCCTTTGCTCAGAGGATATTGGTTGCTATAAAAAAATTGACCCGTTGTGAGGGATGTGCAGTGAAACATTTGTACTAAAACGGATGCAGGGTATAGTAACATCTTGGCAACGCTTGCAGATTAAACTACGTGTTACTATTTTGTAACAATTACAACACAGTATGAAGAATGAGGCAAATATTCGTTATTGTGTTGCTTGGTAAGTCAATATAAAGTTATAGTACCTTTTATTTATTTAGTTGTGCAAAACAATTGACTAGCGCAAACAAACAAACACTGTTTGCATGTTTATGCATTAATTATTGATGATTTCGAAACGTTAATATTACTACTTTGGGGCTTCTTGTCACACTTTCCCGATTTGAAACGATTTGTCCCGACATTAAAAAAAAAATTGGTTCTATAAGGTTACTTCAAAACTCGCTATGCAAGCTCTGTTTGTCTAATACTTACCATTTCTGATCCTTTTATTGCCCACTAATTGCCCTAATTATCAACAATCAATTGTGTACCAGTGTTGTTGTTAACGCTTTAGCAGCGATCTGCAAATAAGGGATCTTGTCAGGCGTTCACGCGATGGCGTTTTTGTGATAGGGTTTGCCAATTGCTATACAAATGTACATAGATGTATATTAAGGAAATAAAAGAAACTACTTTTGAATTGTGTGGCCCAATCAAGTGAAATGGTACTATTACCCAGTTTATTATACCACCTGAGGTTAAAATACGCATGCATAATCTTTCAGAACAGCGATTTTGTAGATCAAACAAATCAAATACATGTTCAAGTATTATATCCAGCCGATTCTATTTCACGATAGCTTATAGTCTTGTTAACATAATTATAGCTGAATATCTGCACATTTCTGCATTGTCACTTAACAATGCACCATAAAGCTAGCATGTTATTTATTATGTATGCACGATTCCACAAATACAGTGGTAAATTACACGATACGGTACATATCAAATTGGTGATATTCGAAGCGCGCAACTGTTTTGTTCGACTGTCAATCAAAAATAAATTAACTCTGCAGCAGTTTTTTTTAGAAATACAACCTCTAGTCTATTTAAATACTGTATCAAATAGATCTGTAAAAAAGATTTTAATATATTTAAAAACATGTCATAAAATGTACTAACCGCAAAATCAGTAATTAAAATGATAAAGAAATAAAAGAAAGAAAAAATTGCCATCGGCGGGATTTTAAGATGGGTGTTATTTTTCTAATGCGCTCAACACTCGGCGACTTAAGCATTTTAATTTGCTGAGTTATTCGAACGCTATGTTAGCGATACACGAGCTATGAAAAGAGATAAAAACGCTTTATTATGTGATATATTCGACTGATGAGAACCCACAAAAGAAACGAAAAGTCTAATAAATGTGTCTATATTTCTTTGTTAAGAGTCTTATTTCGCTTGTTTGTATACTTATAATGTATGCTAGTATTTCAACCAAAGATGCAAATGTTCAGTTAGATTTAAGTTAAGTATTTTATATATTAAAAACCTTATATTTAGATATCAAAGTTTGTCACACTATATGGTTGCTTACTTGTACCATTTTATTAATAGTTTACACGCTTAAGAGAAGAGGATTATTTTCGTTTTGTCTTCGTTATTTTTTGGCATATTGTTATGCGGTTCAGGAAACTTTACCATTTCCACGTTGTTCTGTAAAGTTTGAATAAAGGGAAATTTCAGTGTTCGGTCCATATGTGCTAAAACTCTTGATAAAAAATCAATTTATTTAAAAAAAGAAGTTAATTTTAATCGACCTTAATAATGTTTATTTCACTTTAAACTGTATCAATGGTTAAAAATGAATTTAAAATTGTTTATGTTCAAAAGAGGAATATACACTACCCAAGGCTTTAACTGCAATTAAAAATTTCTATCTTCTTCATTGTTTTACGGATTTCAATGCATTTATGTATTTTGGTTAGTCAAATTGTCCAGATTTTTAACAAGTACTGCAAACATTTTTTTCTGTGCATTGATATGTGTAGTAAGGCAAGTATTCTTTTATATATTTTTTTTATTTTGCTCACACAAATTGTACCAGTTTAAACAGAATTTTTGAGAAATGTTCTCTCTTAAATGCTCAGAAAGAAACATACATTTCTTATTATTCAAATGTGTTTACTAAGCTTAAAAAGTACGCATATTTTAATTTATTCTGAAATGATTTACGACTGTTTTTAGTCTGTCATAGTTTATTAATGTACGTCGTTGTACTTGTAGGCATCATGTCACTCAATGTCAGTTACTGTTTAAAAGTTGCTCACAATGTTTAATGCCGAAAATATGCAAAATTATATGCCTTCTATTTTTTTATTATTATGTCCTCTTCCACTGAACATGATAAATAAGCGGTATTACAAACTTATACCATATTTTTTTCTTTTTGAATTCCCGGCTATAAATGGATGTATTGGTGCGGTCCCGTATTTGCTCGTTTTATGTTTCGTGTTATAGATGATTCTTGTTATAAATGTAGTAAAGATGCATCACGCAAAAAAGAAATGCACGGCGCATCGTAGTTAAACCTAGCAAAGTAGAAAATAATGTAACATAACGAAAGTATTGAACGGTCTTCCCGTTTGTTCACGTTAATTTATGATCAGGTCATAATGTACTACGTTGTCTAATATAAGAATAATGTGGTATTACATAGAAGTATCTTCAAAATTCAGATGTGCCTTTGACATTGAACAACGTATCTGGCAGCTTGTGCATCGTTGAGTCTTGTGTTACCTGCTAAGTACCTGGACATTCTTCCCATTTTCCCAGCGTGCCGATGTATCTTTGGTATAAATAAATTTACATTTATTAGAACACATTGTAAAAGTAACGCGTGTACGGTCAGTACAAATATGTGAACAGATGACACTCTTTTAGCCAACAAGATCTATTTAATATCGACAAGTGTCCCTGTTTTGTTTTGCGTATTGAGGAAAAAAATGTGGAGCATATTTGGAATTGGAATTTGTAGTTTTTTCCACTACCTCAAAACATATTAATGAAAGATAATAATGACCCTAAAAAAAAGCACAAAGCTTTTACTTATTTTGTTTCATTTTATGTTGAAATATTGAACATAACACAAATATCGATAAACAACTTAAAGTTATGTCAGTTCCATCCAATATTGAAGAAAATGGTGCCTTAAGTTTCTTTACTCGCCAGCAGTGATTGCACGCTTGTTTGCATACACTCTGTCCTTGAAACGCTGCACTTCCTACATATATAAGAATATATTTACGGCTCTTATAAAGACATTCATTATGTGGTTAAAGAAATATGAAGTGGTGTCAAATCGTTCTATTATAGGTAGATAAGAACGAAGTATAATAATCCACAATCGGCGCTTAAAAAAAGACTTTATTCGCTTTTAATATTGCTTAAATTATGTTGTAATGGAATAGAATGAATTGAAAAAAAAAGTAAAAAATGCAAAATGATATCAGAGGCTTGGATTTTATGCTTCAGTCAGTCGTTGAAAATTGCATGCAATCAATAACATTTTGAACAGAGAACAAGAATGATTCACATCTATTGCACAACATGTGGGGATGACTGTGTAAATGTAAGTCTGGTCTGATTTCTTGTTAAGTCGTATATCCATATTGAATTACATAGTGTATGCTGTGCCTGAAAAGCTTGCACACAATCTTCAACTTTTATTACTCACTGTAACAAAGACTTTGACTACTGAATTCAAGTTTTGATCCGTGTCCAAGAAATTAAAGTATATAGACGGGGCAATGTTTATGAACAAAATACATAATTATTATAAAATAGTTATATTGATTTTCCGCTCTCTATTGATGATTATGAATTAAGGAAAATTGTATTTTTCTCAGTCAGGAGTTTAATTGTGCGTATTTCAATATAATGCATACATTCTTTATGATTTAAAATTGGTAGCTAACATTTTCAGCAGTTACACAAATGCATTCAGACAGAAATGTATTCTAATTCAAGATAAATGTTTCATTTAATGACCAAAATGCATTGAACTATGTTAGGATGTAAACTGTAGAGTAAGCGCGAGTGAACATTGAAGTTCAGTTTTATTTTTATTCCATCATTCGGTTCATAACATTTATTTAGTAAGGTTAACAAATTCAGAGTAGTATGAAGTTTGTATTTGACAGATTTTAACAGTTTCAAATAATCGTGTAAAATAAGGCCTATATAATTGTACTTTATGTCGTCTTTGCGAAGCTTACTTACTTGGTCGGCTAAACACTTTCGAGTATTTACATAATAGTGTTACCTTTTCACAAAATTATGAACATACGCGTCACCTGTTTTCTTACGTACGTGTTCGTAAAATATAGTATACAAACAACTAACAAGTAGTAAGCTTAGAAACATTGTGTGAAACCATCGAAGTGCGGAATACTCTATTCGATTGGATTAGTTCATGAAAAGAGTGTTAATATATACGGTAAGAGTGTTAAACTATATCGACTGCAGTATGGCGTTATAAGGTAGTGAACATTTTGGAATTGTTGGTATGTCTAACTACACTTTGAAAGTTTTAAAAGAAGACACACTATAACTATAAACTATTGAGCTGCGTGGAAATAAATGCCCGTGAAACCGGAATTAAAAGCAAAACAAGAAGCATCCTTTTAGATTTATCAGTATAATTTAGCTTCGGAATGCCATTGCATTTGCAAGTTATGTAGGGCTGTCACAACCATTTTGAATATCCTTTGCTTTGAGGATATTGGTAGCTACTGCAATTGTAACCAGTAGTGAGGGATGTGCAGTGAAACATTTGTGCTAGAACTGATGCAGGGTATAGTTACATCTTGGCAGAGTTGCTGATTAAACTATGTGTAACTATTTTGTAACAATTACAACACATTAATTAAAATGAAATGAACATTTACAACAAATGAATTTAGATGAAAGGAAAAAAAATGAAATTTTTGTAACGCTTTCTGCGTAGATTGAGGGTGTTCGGCCAGTTTGAAGAATGAGGCAAATATTCGCTCTTGTTTTGCTTCGTAAGTCAATATTAAGTCATAGTAGTTCACCTTTTATTTAGTTAATTCTACCAACATATTGACTAGTTCAAACAAATTCACTGTGTTTATTTCAATACATTGAGTCTGGATGAATTCGTAACTTCAATAATCCGAGTAATTAATGTTTGTCTGGTTTTCCCGCTGTCTCGATTTGACACAATTTGTCCCGATATTCGTTAAAAACTATGTTGGTGCTATATGACTACTTTAAAAGTCGCTATGCAATCTCTGTTCCGAATCGGCTAAAACTTATTATCGCTAAACCCTTTATTGCCCACTAATGGCCCCTAGTATCAACAAACAAGCGTGTTCCAGTGCTGTTAAACATTTGCAGCAATATATTTGCAAATTAGGGATTTTATCAGGCATTCACGCGATGGCGTTTTTTAATAGGGGTCGCTTATTTGCTATCGAAATTTGTAGTGTAATGAAATAAAAGCAAACTGCGTTTGAATAATATTGCCCAATCAAGCATAAATCTACTAATTTCCCGTTTAGTTTACCACCTGAGGTTTTAATACCATTGCGAAATCTTTAAAAAAAATAACGATTTTGTCAAATTAATAAAATGAATATTCAAGAAGTATCTTCAACCGATTTTATTTCACGATAATATATTTCAATATCATGTTCACTTACCAATATATGCATATCTGCACATTTTTGCATTGTCACTAAACATTGCACCATAAAGCTAGCATATTATTCGTAATGTATGCACCATTCAACAAATACAGTGGCAAATTAAACGATACGGTGCAGACAAAAGTATTGATATAGGAAGCGCGCAACTGTTATGATCGACTGTTAATCAAAAAATCAAATTGAAGCAGGTCTTTTTAGCAAAACCACCACTGGTGTATTTAAATACAGATTTGATTATTTTTAAAAAGATGTCATAAAATGCACTAACCGAAAAATAAGTAATTGCAGTGATATAGTAATAACAGAAAGAAAATAGTTGAAGTAAACAAATGCCAACGCCGGGATTTTAAGATCGGTGTTTTAATTCTAAGGTGCTTACCACTCGGCGACTTAAGCATTTTAATTTGATGGGTTACTGGAACGCTATGTTTTTGACACACTTGCTATGAAAAGAGAAAAAAAGGCGCTTTATTATTTGATATATTCGACGGATGAGTACACATAAAAGAATCGAACATTCTAATAAATGTGACTATATTTCTTTGTCATGAGTCTTATTTCGCGTGTTTGTATAATTATAATATATGCCAGTACTTCAACCAAAGAAGCAAATGTTCAGATAAATTTATTTCCATATTAAAAGCCTTATATTAAGATATCAAAGTTGGGCGCTCTATTTGGTTCATACTTGTACCATGATATTTATCGTTTAGACGCTTAAGAAAAGAGGATAATTTTCTCTTTGGTCTTCTTTATTGTTAGCATGTTGTTATGCAGTTAAAACACATTGACCATTTCAAAGTTCTGCCAAGGTTACATATATTTACCTTTATTATTATTCATAAAGACACTTTTAAAAAAATGGACAATTGTGCAAAAAGATTTCAGTTTTCGGTTCACATCTTCAAACACCGCGAAAGAAGAAAATCAATTTATTTCAAAAAATGAGATAATTCTAATCCACGCTAAGAATTATGTTTTAAGTTAAAACTTTTTAAATATTTAGAATTGCATGTAATAGTGTTAATGTTTTTTTTTAAAAAGCGCTTGTTGCTAAAGATATATACACTACCCAAGGTAGAAACTGCAATTAAAATATCACCATGTTCGTAATTATTTTCCGATTTTAATGCGTTGCTTATGGTTTTGGTCCTTGAAAACGTTCAAATTTTAAACAGGTACCGCAACAATTCTTTTCTGAATTTTGCTTACACAACCACTTTCAACACAATTTTCAAGGAATATAATGTTCTTTACTGTTCAACAAGAGACATAAAACTATTGTTAATAAATGTTGTTGACTAATTAAAAAAAAAGTAACGCATATTTTAAATGTTTTAGAAATGATTTACGACTGTTTTGTCGGTCATAGTTAATATATGTATTTATTTGTAGGCAACATGTCACTAAATGTCAGTTTCTGTTAAAATAAAAGTTATAGCTAGGTAGTTTAAACTGGATAATAATAAAACATAAATTTATGTTATTTTCTGGTTAATAATACATATGCGTGAGTGTTTAGCGCATTCGTTTAAATGCTGTTATTTGGAGATCGCTGTTATTATATTTTAGACGAATATACAAACGTTGTTAAACATGAATTAATGCCAAAAATATGCAACATTGTATGCCTTTTTTTATTAAGTTTTCTTGCACTGAATATGGTAATGGAGCGGTGTTAATAAATTGGTGCGATTCCTTACTTACTCGCTATTTATGTTATGAGTGATTCTCATTATGAATGTAGTCGAGATGCAACACGAGTAAAGCGAAGCAAAACTGTGTGGCATATCGTATATAAAACTACCAAACATAGAAAATAACGTAAAATAACGATGGAATTGAAAGGAATCTTCTTTGTTCCCGTTATAATGAACAGGCCATGATGTTCTACGTTGTGTCAAATATACAAATACGTACTACCTACTATAAGCACGTTGTGGAATTACATTGAAGCACAGAAAAGAAAAGAACAGACAGTTTATTAAGAATTATTCATATGTTCATCGTCTTTAATACATGCAATTATAAATAAGTAATGTCACGTGTCAGTATAGTATAATGCTTTTCAAATTGTAATGCAATAAAAATTAATGTGTAAATTCAATTAAATTTCACTGAAAAAATAAAAACAAAAAACAACAACAATTTGGAGAAGGAGAAACATACTTATTGTAAAGGCAGTAGTATGTTTAATATTCCGCTGTGCCTTTGATGTTTAACAACAACCTGACAGGTAGTGCATCGTTCAGTCTTGTGTTACCTGCTAAGTACCTGCAAATTCTCCCAATTTCTCTCAACGTGACATGTAACTGTGGTATAAACAAATTAAAATTAATGAGAACAGTCAACACATTGTAAAAGTTAGGCGTGCACGTTCAGTTAAAATGAGTTTATGCATCGAACAGCGGACACTCTTTAACCCAACGAAATCTGTTAAATATCGACAAGTTTTCCCGTTTGTTTTGCGTATGGAGATGAATTGAGGAACAAAGTGTGGGGCATTTTCAGAACTGTGATCTGTATATTTCGACTACCTCAATAAATATTAATGAAAGATTATATTGACCCGTTAAGATAAAAAAACATGTATTTTTTTTTGGTTCATTACATGTTGCTATATTGAATATAAAACAAATATCGATAAACAACTTCAAAGTAACATCAGTTCGTAACAAAATTGGAGAAAATATTGCGTAAACCCTTTGCATGCTGGGATATGTGTCGTCTACTAAAATGTCGTCTGCTGAATTTCTAAAATAAGCATTTTCTTCGAATTTTTTTTTCAAAGAATACTATCAGAATAGCAAACAGTTTGGATCCTGATGAGACGCCACCTTTTGTGGCGTCTCATCTGAATTCAAACTGTTTGCAAAGGCCTTCAAAATTCGGTTCCAGCGCTAAAAGGGTTAAGTTTCTTTTCGCGCCAGCAGTGATTGCACGCCCTGTCCTTGAAACTTTGCACTTCATACAGCTAGTAGAAAATATTTACGGCTCGTATAAATACATTAATTATGTCGTAAAACAAATATGAAGTGGCGTAAAATCGTTCTATTAAATGGGTAGGTAAGAACGAAGTATAATAAACCACCATCGGCGCTTAAAAAGGACTTCATTCGTTTTTAAAGTGACTGTCAACCACGAATGACGAAAAAAGAAAAGTTCTAAAATACCGTATTTTTTACAATTATTAGTTTAAATTGATTAAAATAGCACGACTGGTATATTACATTACTTGAAAAAAAGTTCATATTTTCAGTGTTTTTGGTAATAAAATTTCGCGATGTGAAATCGAAAGTACATCGCGGAAATAGGTGACATAACGATAAACACACTATAAATAACGCAAGTAGATTATTCAATATATGTAAAAATAATATATACAATTCACTACGCATGCACAATTTGCATTCCTGGGTTTACCACGTGACGATGGTGATCAATCTACTTGCGTTATTTATAGTTAACTGGTAGTTACCTGGTAGACATACCCAGTAAAATTTATTACCGAATATACTGAAAATATGCAAACTTAACAACTCTTTTCAAGTAATGTAATATACCAGTCGTGATATTTTAATCAATGTAAACTCATAATTGTAAAGAATATGGTATTTTAGAACTTTCCTTTCTTCGTCATTCGTGATTGACAGTCCCTTTAATGTTGCTTAAATTATGTTGTTATGAAGCTAGATCAGATGCTAGGATGTCATGCTTCAGTCAGTCGGTGAAAATTGTATGCATTCAATAACAATTTGAACAGAGAAAAGAATTGTCCACATTCATTGCAAAATAAGTGGGGATGACTGTGTAAATGTAAGTATGGTATGATATCTTGTTAACTCTTTCAGTGCTGGGACCAAATTTTGAAGGCCTTTGCAAACAATTTGGATCCAGATGAGACGCCACAAAACGTGGCGTCTCATCAGGATCCAAACTGTTTGCTATTCTGAAAGTATTCTTTGAAAAAAAAATCGAAGAAAATGCTAATTTTAAAAATTCAGCAGACGACATTTTAGCAGACGACAAATTTCCCAGCATGCAAAGGGTTAAGTCTAATATGACGTGCATGGAAAATACCACAATACATACTGTGCACGAATAGCATGCATACACTCATCCATTTTGATTACTCACTGCTCAAAGACTTTGATTACTGAATGCAAGTTTTGGTCCGTAGCCAAGAAATGCTAGAATATTAACTGTTACATGTTTGTGAAAAAATAACGATATAATATATGTTTTTTTTTGTATCTGCCCCATATTGTTAACGTACATATTTTAAACAAAAACATGAATCTAAATAAGTTGAATTGTATAAAGAATAAAAGTGAACAATAACTTTAGATTTTCAACTGTACATGTCGAAACTAGCTACGCTTAATCGTCGATTGCATGTGACCGATTTACAAATGTTTAGAAGATTATTAAATGAGCCTCGCTCTGGGAAAACGGAATTTAATGCGTTTGCGTAAAGTATCGTCCCAGATAAGCACATGCTAATCTTGGACGACGCTTTACGCGCATGTATAAAGCCCCGTTTTCACATAGCGCGGTTAAACTATTGTTTTGCTTTAATAGTGATTGAGTTTGTCTAAAGATGATATCGGAAAATGTTTTGTTGTAAAGTATTTTCTTTGGCTCGTAGGTGGTTGGAAGGAGCATATGTGCACTATTCAAAAACATGCATAACATATACATATGTTTGTACTTTAGGCAGCGAGTGTTTAATTTTTCTTAATAATTATACCGATTTGTATGTGCGAGGTGTCAAGACATTTTAACGAAAAAACATGAATGTACATGAGTTATATAAAGTTAAGAAATCCTTGATTTATGTATTTTTGCATAAACTTTATCAATAATGCCCTGTGGCGGGGTGCAGAAACTTGGCAAAAGGAGGGCTTGCACGGGAGAAATCGTACATTAACAAGGCGATTCACGTGCCGTTCAAGCCCTGTTATGTGTTTTGCATATCCATAAACTAAAATAACACTGAAAACAATATGTCTTGTTCATTCGATATCAACAAAATAATTCCTCGTTTCTTACTTTGCGCGGCTGCATTTCAAATTTGCATTAATCCACTGTTTAAACACATTTTAAATCGAAAACTGCCTATCCGAAGGTAAGGCCTCGTCATTTCTGATAATGACCGAGTGAGGCATATGTAAAACACAACCTTGAACTTTATGACGTCATATAAAATAATCGAATTATTTTGTCGATGTCGAATGAACAAGACATATTTTTTCAATGTTTTTTTAATTTATTTTGGTATGTATGATTTGTTTATGCAATAATAGCAAAAATACACATTTTCTCGGACATGATCTTCTGCGGGCGCTCTCAAAATCTCCGAGCACCCGCAGATGATCATGCCCTCGAAAACGTGTATTATCCCTATATTCATTACAATATGTACTAAGCGAGATTAGAAAACACATGGACAAACCCATTGAAATTGTTTAATAACCTAAAGTGACCGATGTTAAGCAGAGAACTATACTTTGTTGTATTTTTGAAATATTATAAAAATATATGCGTCCATTGTTGTCATATATAAGCGGGTAATAGAAAATATAAACAGTAATCAATGTGACCGCTTCGGAACAGAGTGCGAAACTGCCAAGCGTAAACTAGTTTGTTCTTTTTGCTAACAAAATTAAACTCGCTTTAATACCTTAGTTAAATCTACCATAGAGGCGTTGAAATATTACAATATTATCTATTACGTATTGTTGTAGGAAAGAATTACATCGCCGTTCATCTGAGAGTTTGCACAAAGGCTTAACTTGCTTTTTGGTTTCGATGGTTGGAAATTAGGGCAAATATACCCGAGGCGTTAATGGGTGAAACAGGCAATGAAAAAGCATACGCGTACAAATAGCAGATAAGTTGGCGGAATTAAGGCTCAAGTGGGTAACATAGCTAATAGATTACATATTATTTATCTCTATTACGGATGAAACTTAATAAAGCAAAGAGGTGTTCTTGGTTTTGTAAACACCTGTGCGTGTAAAACGCGGTTTGATCCTTTTTCGAGAAGCTAGTGATAAGGAAACAGCAAGTTAATACTTTTGGATTTAAAGTATTGAAACGTACATATATAAGACAATATAATTATTTATTAAATAAGTGACATTTGGAAGCGTGTGTTCACTAATTTTGACGTCGCGGCAACACATTAACCTTCATGTTTATAGTGCAAGTCGCAGTCATAACGTTATGGTAATTTAATTTGGTGTGATTTGGGGTTGAGGCGCCAATGAAACCCATGAAAAATGTCTACTTCATCGGAAACTGAAGAAAGAAATTAAATTAAAAAATTGCAACGAACATCGATGAATTGACATTTTAAGTCTATATTTTATTCTCTTCTCATTAGTTTTTCTCGAAGGTTAGTGGTTGATGCTGCAAGCAATAAATTTATTAAACTGACTTGATTTGAACACGAACAGGACTTGCGAAGCGCATGAGAGGATTTTGAAACTCTTGTTCGAGGCTTTAAGGTGTGTGGATATTGTCTGCACAATTGTGTGTACCACGAATAAAAGATGAGATACCTACTGGTTCTTGCGTTGTTTGGTAAGTTAACAGAACTCAAAGACGTATTTATTATAAGTGTCTGTGGAAATCGATTATTTAGTTATGCGTTAGAGGAAATGTCGGACACATGTTCAATTTATGAGCAAAAAATGATGCGTAAATAAAATCGTTTGAGATTGCAGAATATAAGTTTTTGGTTTTGTTGTTCTTACATCTTTTTACATAGTATGTGGTTGCCTTTCAGTAAATACATTTATTAAAAGTGTTAAACACGCAGTTCCGAAAATATTTTGTTTTGTTACGGATTTGTTAAAATTCAATGTTTTACACATCAGAAATAAGTTGTATAAACTTAATAAATTCTCTCAACGTGTTAAACCTTTGTACAAAACAATGTTTGTTTTCGCCCATATTTGAAATAATGTTAACAGCTACAGCTTTTTCGATGATACCCATAGTAAATATTACAATTCATTACATTACATTAAATTTCATTGCATTTAATTATATTACATTTCATCGCATTGAATTATATTACATTTCATTAAATTTCTTTGAATTGCATTTTATTGCAATTCATTGTTATTTATATTATATTATATTATATTATATTATATTATATTATATTATATTATATTATATTACATTATATTATNAATTATTATTCCATATCTATTCCAGTTCGGATTTTTGATTTAATCATTTTGCAAAATGTGTAACGATAGGGCGTAAAAAGTTATTTGATTCCACTAACTCGACCGACCCAAATTTTGTGTTAGGCTCTGAAGTTTTTGTTTTTTTTTCCATGTAGTTTTTCGATATTTTGTTGCTAAATTTACAAAAATAACTATGAAGTTTGCGATCATGTTTGCTTCATTCGATCATTTTCGCTAAAAAAAAAAAAATATTTAAAATTATACCTAAAGAATGTTTCATATGAATTTGAAAGATTTATGCATGCCATTGCATATTCTTATTAAATTGGTAATCGTTAAAAAAAAAGTTAAGCCGACCTACTTTCCCTGCTATTTTTGCCTAACGTGTCAAGTGTAAGTCATTATATTTCACTATAATGTGCTTATAAATCATCAAGGCCGCAAGTATCGACCATAGCATTCGTTTGGCCGTCTTAATCCACGGCAAATCCTAATCTCAAGCATATCCTCGTAATATTTTATTTTATAAAACCACAACCCGTATTATAGTATTCACAGTTGACCTAGCATGACCATAGCAGACTTCGTAATAGATATGAGCTTTAACTGGTTCTGGGGCTGTATAAGATAAACATCATAAGTTAGTCGTAAACTACGAATGTACATTTTCAAAAAACAAATCATTTATATTATAATGCTATATTGTATGACTATACTCGTATGTGTTTATAAAGGCGGAATACCTCCATGTACAATTAAAATTGAGCCTCGCCCAGGATAAACGGGGTTTAATGCATGTGCGTAAATTGTGGCCCCAGATAAGCCTGCACTGTCCGCACAGGCGTATCAGGGCCGAAACTTTCCACTTTTATAATATTTTTGTAAAAAGGAATTCTCTTCTAAGCGAAAATCCAGTAAAGGCGGAAAGTTTCGTCCCTGATTGGCCTGTGCGGTCTGCACAGTCTAATATGGGACGACGCTTTACGAACATGCATTAAGTCCCGTTTTCCAAGAGCGAGGCACATTTGTTAATATCAGACTTGAGTGTTTCTTTGTGGTGTGAGGTATTTCATAACTGTGATATGAAAACAGAAATTGGACGGCGGAGCCGTACATGCATTTGGATCTACGTAGTAGAAAGTCGCGATGTGAATGGTAAATATAGTATAAAATACATGTATCAGGCTTTTACCGAAATATATTACCGGTAATTATTACGTATACCTCATTTATATAACTATACATATTTCTGTAACTCGAGAGCCGTGAGAGCATGTCGTTTGTTCGCAGCTGCAAAATGCATTGTCATGCGAAATTACAAAACTTGTTCTGGATTATGCATGCAGCTGCATTATCCAAACCAGACAGTTCATTGTCGTGTATCCTGGTTTCTCTATTGTGCAGTTTAAAAATTAAAATTAAGCAACCGTTGCACAAATGTTCGAGTTTGCACACGAAGGTAGTGTATCTATTATACACACCCGCGTTATTTTTCGATGTAGGCTGGTGTCAGTATTTATCGAAGTCTATTTGAGTTATATCTCTACATTCGGCACAGTCAGCTTTACTTCTTTTTCTTGCAAAATTGTAGTTTTCGTAGAAAATAATCAGTTTATGAGAAATAAATGGTATACTAAGTGCTGAATTGATCGATGACTGTTTTAAAAGTGGAACAATTGTACTGGTACATGCAATATGAAAAAAGCCAACCGTTATAATTAATAACATTTAAATAGCGTTAGATTCTTTAGTGAATATTGAACTGTATATACGATTATTCTCAGAGTAGTTCTGCTTTACTCTTGACAAAGCATTACCACATGACACTGTTTATAATCGTGTGAATTTGTATTTTCATTTATTTTATTTTTTTGAATGTGTTATGAGTGTCTGTTGTCATTGTTTTTTTTCTAGAGTGAAGATCTATCTTCGGATAGTGGAAACGAAATTTGTATTTGATTACGCAATGTCATACCTGTAAACAATAGTGTCAGCAATTCGTTTTTTCAAATTTGGGCGAATTTTAGTATTTACTCTGCTTTAATGTTAAATACCGATCTGTTCTCTCTTCGTGGTTTTATATGAACGTAAGCATATGTTATTTTTCTTGTGATTAAAAGGTGTGACACTAATAAATTTCCGGGACTTGGATTGATAACTAAGGTCACATTGTGTGTGAATTTTGAGTTAATGAAATCCTATCGATGCATATTGTGAGGACTCCGATTGCGTTTCAGTATTCCTAGAAAATTAAGTTATATATATTTTGTTACTTAAAGATAAACATGTATTAAACCCCACATGTCCGCTTTTGCGACAAGAAACCAAATGGGCATTTGCCATGTCGACCACGGGTCGCCTAGGTGGATAGCGCGTCAACCAAACACTGGGCTAACCGAACCGTCATTAAGAACATAATTTCACACACCAGAACAAAGATTCTGGGGTTTCTACATAGGCATAATCTTTAATTGGCATTGTTCAATTGTATGTTTATTTTATTTTAGAAACGTTACCCATACTGACCGGAAGTAAACCGATTGTTTCGAAGCAAAGCATTGCAGTTTACGCAACAAAGGACGTCATCGTTACTTCACCGGGTTTCGAGCATGGGGAATACCCTCTGCGAACAGATGTATTCTGGAATATACAGGCGCATGACAAATACGTAGGTTTTCTTCTTTTATTGTAGTCAAAGTATCACTTCATTACTATACTTTCGCCACAGTTAAACACAATTTACAGCATTTATTGAAAAATATGTGCAGCTAGGCTCATATATATATATATATGTATGTGAACCGCTGTCATCAAAATGCAACTATAAAAATAATGGGTTTCGTTCAAACCACGCGATTTTCAGGGGTACCACTCATAGATGTTTATCAATCTAGAGGTTTGTTTATTGTATATATATTTATGTGATTCATTTTTGCTATTAGACACAGACAAACGCCTCTTTTCATTAATCAGCTAAACTTTTTTATGTTTTAAGGTAGCGCACCCGTAATGATTTCACGCGATTTCTTTGAAGATTGTAGAGCCTTTTTACCTGTTGACTTATGTATATCCAATTTAAGCACATATTCATGTTAAGTTGCCGTGGCCGAGTTGTTAAGGCGACAGAGTTGAAATCTTTTGGGATCGTCCCGCGCAGGTTCGAATCGTGCCGACGTCGCATACTTTTTGCGACGCGTTTTATTTCTTGTCTAACGTATTTTGATTAAATATAGCATTTTAGCTATGTTTATTGTTTTATATGTTGCAATTTTTATGCACATTCTTCAATTTTTTAAATTAAAACAAGTTATGGCTAAATTGGGTGATTTACTGCTAAAATACGAGTCATGCATGTTGCATTTTTATTTCAAAAAGTAAACGGTAAATCTGTCTATTTCTTGGTATTTTGCTGTATATAGTGTATCTATAAAAACTAAATTAAAAAATATTACTTAAATGATACTATTTTGAATTTTATAACACTTTGTTTTTAACCAACCCAATGTCTACTTGGCTGAAACCACTTACATTTTATGGCGCTCTTCCATAGATAACAAGTTATACAAAATAAATGTCTGTAAAAGAATACTTATTTCATCTTGTTTAAACTTTAAACACCTTTACTGCATCTGTACACACCAACTGCATGCCCATACTTGGAAATCTGGATGAATTATGTAACTTTCATTTACACCAGGGATGCAAATAAACTGGACAAAAGCCGAGCGTGGGGGTGGTTTTGAAAAAATCAGTAATTTTTTTTAAAAGCATGGAAAGCCTACCTAAAAATGTGCATGTAGTTCAGTGAAATGATGCTGATAAAGAAAAAAAATACATTTGATTATATTTGGAAACGTGCCAACTGCTACCTTAATCTATGTGCATCCTTTTAGCTGTAAGACACTGGCAAAAGCCAATCTTTACTTATCAGGCTAAGTTATCAGCTAATCTTAGCATGTGTCGAGAAGCACACTGATCTACTTTTTACTATACCACAGCAACTTCAACTCGTCTTCGACGATTTCGACGTGGAGTACCAGGGCCAGTGTCAGTGGGACTATGTGGCCGTGCACGAGAAATCGTGCAATCACGTGACGGACCCCCGAGGGACAAACCCGTTCTGCGGCACGCTCAAACCATTCACTGTAATCAGCTCGTCCTACGAGGTGTGTTTGGTATTTCGTTCTGATGAAGTGGTCCAAAAGAAAGGGTTTAAAGCAACAGTTCGACTATTCCGCAATGGTAAGCGCTACTTTTGGTGACTTTATGTACCAGAAACGCTTTTTTGTTATTGCATGTATGTTTCGGACTTAGTACGTTAGTAAATAAGGTTAATATATACGTATCGGCTTGTAAATGAATAAACGGTACAGTTATAATTTCTTTGCACATATTTAAATGGAAATCAAAACACCGTAATTCAGCCTGTGTACTTTTACAAAATACTATTTATATCGTTTACATGTTGTTGTTTCTAAATGATAACACCTATTGACCGTGTATTGTTATTTAACATTACAGAATCCGATATATTTACTGAAGAAAACACACTCATTCTTATATTGTAGTATCTTCATCATCGCCGATATCAACAACATCACATATTCCACAAATTGCATTATCTACATTATCTGTAACTTCCAAAACAGAAGCCGCAACCTCAACACCACTTTCAACATCACCAACAAACCCATCGTCTTCTTCAACAACACTCTCGTCATCTAAGTCAGCCATTTCAAAATCAGTTTCACCCGTGACGACGTCGAATGTGCATATACCAGATATAACGATACCATCAACAGAGACCATTACACCAGAAGCAACGTCTAAATCACCAGAATTTATACCGACTTTAACAGAAACGCAATCGAGTATACCAGGGTCATCATCAACTATACTACATTCAGTATTAACTGTATTACAATCATCACCGACCGTACCAGAATCGACCTCGACCTCGCCAGATTCATCATCAACTAAACCAACCACTCAGACAAGCCCGTTAGCAACTGGTACGACTTCATTATTATTGCCTCATTCAACTGAAACCGTGTTCGCGACTACAAAATCGCCTTCATCCTCAACAACCGTTGACGCACATGCCGCAGCTGTACACGTGACCATGTGCGAGACTTCCGTGACGTCATATAACTTGAACGATATGGCGGGAGGAATGTATTTGAGGTCACCGACTGAGGGCAATGGGAAATACCCTTTAAACAGGCATTGCGAAGTGACGGTCACCAATGCACAGATGGAGGTACGTTTATCCGTTAAATCGGAATATTTACATACACAGTTTCATAGACAGTAATTGTACTCAATCATATAAGCATCGTTCTGGGAATGCTGGTCTTAATGCATGTGCGTAAAGTGTCCTGTGTATTCCGCATAGGCTAATCAGGGACGACACTTCCCGCCAACACTGGTGTTTTTAGAAGAGACTTCCTTGAACACGCATTTAACTCAGTTTTCCCAGATGATTAAGACACAGTTTGTGCAATAAACACTGATTTCTTTTTCTAATTTGTCGTGTTTTTTTTCTCTCAAAATTTAATCATCAACATTGCATGATAGTTTTGCCATTTAATGTTTTCATATCTTACTATCAATTCGTGTAAATATTTCTTATTTAGATTTAGCAGAATCACTGATCCGTAGCGGGTATGTCATTTTTGCTCATTCGAGTCTTTTGCACGAACATGTCAAACAGCTCAAATCTTGTCCTATTGCATTTGGAACATCTGCGTTTCATTGAAAGACGTTTAAATGTTGAATAAGGTACCTCACAGGGCGTTATAAACTGCTTTAGTATTTCAAAAGGCTTGCTAGGAATTGACCTGGTGAGTGGTGACACATGTTTTACCCTCAATTGACCCATATTCAAACTTGGCGTGGATATTGTCAAAATACACATCCTGATATTGTTTCATCAATATTGAGTGATACATTTGGCTTCTAGAGTGGTAACAAGGTTTTTTAAGCTTTGACCTGTTGGCACAGTTATTTACCTGATTTGAACCAGATTGTTAAAGATTGAGTTTCTAACCAAGTTTCCCCAAAATTGTTGCTTATGTAGTGGTAACCATTTTTTTAAAGATGTGGTTTAGTGACCTTGTTTTTGACCTCAGTTGACACAGATTTGAAACTGGCCTATTTTTATTTTTTTTAATATTTGATCTGGTGACCTAGTTTTCAACACCACTTGATCCAATTTCGAAATAGGATTGGCTTGAAACCAGTCAAATTTCGGTTCGGAGGGTGATAAAATAGCATTATCAACTCGTTTTGTATAAGAGATCGATGTCCTACTGCAAATGCTTCTCAGGCGTTAATCCTTCAAATTTGTGATTAATGTGTATTTTATGACAGGTGAATCAATGGTTAGCACAAATAGAGCAATAAAACACGCATGAATACGATATTTTCTATCAAAATTACCCAAAACAATTGGTATTAAAATTGGCTTTGATTAATTTGTGTTGTTAGTTATTCTGTTCTTGCCTTTATGCTTTTTTCTTTTTCACTTAATTAAGTGACCAAATAGAAAACAAATCTCAGTGTTTACAGCTGCCCAAAAAATTTTATATACAAAAAGTTTAATATATTGTGAAATGCAGATACACAACTATTTTAAAATGTTTCAGATAATAAGACATTTAACGAAAAAAAAATCCTATTCCCTGTTACCAGTTATAAATAAGGTTTGTGCACCAATTTCATGATACAATTGGTTGTTGTTGTTTTTTTTGTTTTTTTCAACTTTTAGGTAGTCCACATCGAATTTCTCATGTTCGCAGTTGAATACCAACCACAGTGCAACTGGGACTATGTTAATATAACAATCAAAGGGGACTCTGTGTGGAAACTCTGCGGTTTTGAAAAGCCGAAATCAATAGAAACCATGTCCGACCACATTGCGGTGACCTTCTATTCGGATTACGTCGTTCCAGCTGATGGATTTCTTATAAAGATATATGGTGAGCGGTTTAGGTTATTCTTTTTAGAAGTATCTGTGTTTTTTATACTAAAGAAAATCAATTTTTTCGTTTGTGGCATTTGCAGATCACTTTAAAGTACAATATTGAACGAATATATCGTTTATGAGCCGCGTTCTGGGAAAACTGGGCTTAATGTATGTGCGTTTAGTGTCGTCCCAGATAAGCATGTACAGTCCGCAAGGCTAATCAGAGACGACACTTTCATGTTGTATTGATCTTTTGTTTAAGGAAGTCTCTTCTAAACGAAAATCCGGTCTAGGCGAAAAGTGTCGACCCTGATTAGCCTATGCGGATTGCAAAGGCTTATTTGGGACGACACTTAACGCACATGCAATAAGCCCAGTTTTCCCAGAACGCGGCTCATATCTTCATAGTCGGAACCAACGTTAACTCAAATACTCTATACTTCAGAATATATAAAGTCGTGACAACGGAATGTGTACCCAGGGTTGCGATGATGTTATATCATGATGATGTCCAAAGCAATGCGGTTGTAAAGACATATTATACGTAGTTCTGTTCTTGTTTTTTTTTAATGTAGAGCGCATAATTAATAATGAATAATTATCAAACAACTCTGTATTTTACTTTAAAATATCAAATCAAATTGGCCAGCTTTATCGAATTTTGAATGTTTCCATGCAAAACATAACACTCAAATTCAAAAGTGTGTTTTTAATATTTATAGATAAATGTTCTGCAATGTTACAATTTGAAGTGGACTGCTTTTCTAAATGTTCAGCTGAAGCAAATTATTTGACTACGTTAATTTGGGGGATTAATAAGACGCTTATTGTTCGATCACTGTGTGTGTATCATTTCTCAAACTTTGTTATTAAATGCTTTATCGGTTAACTGAATGCAACGTACATCGAGACATTTACTATTTCATTACAAACCATCTGAATAAAAAGCGCCCATAATGCCATTTATTACGTTTACGCTACATTATTGTCATTGAAGGTTGCCCACGCGTGAAATACTTGTACTGCTTAGGACACTTAACATGTGTTCAACAGACATCGGCTTAAACACGCGGTTTTAAAAACACCATTACAGCAAGTTACCGATTAAGTTCTTTGATTTTCTCTAGTTTTAGTACAAAGCGTGGTAATGCAGAAAAAAACTTCAACTGCGCATACATGATCAGCTGAGACCAATATCTCTGTTATCTTACCATGTCACATTTTTGTTTTATTTGTTAGACAATTATTTAATTAAAGCCAAATGAGGCTTTCGGATTTGTTTTGTAGTAAGGATTTTCATTTTACCATTTTTCTTTATAAATGTGACGCTTCCTTATGTTTTGTTTGTAATTCTTACCTATAATTTATTCCCAGCGCTGCCTAAGACAACACCAGCCGCATTCAATACCCAACCAACTACCAAGTCTATCGGCCCTGTTTCATCTACAGTCAGTACAATTGATGACAAAAGCCTGTCCAGTTTGTCTTCAACGTTTCAACACGATGAACCGGCCACAGCTACGTTAAACCCACATATGTCGCCGTCAACTTCAGCAAAGCCCCTTCAGTCGCCATCAGTTTTTACTTCAGAGCAATCATCATTTGCAGCGACATCAGATTCACTATCAATATCATCACCAACAACAACGTCATCATCGACATCGGGGTCATCTATATCGGTACCAACCTCATCAACAGCACACTATGATTCTGTTTTGCCATCATCTGCTACATCTTCGTCTCAAACACCATCAGACAAGCCTGTTGAAACAGCACAACCGCTTAATTCGACATCCCCATCGGCAACACAAAAATACATCAGTTCAACAGACGATACATCTGTAGCAGACAATACATCATCCATAAATAGCATCACCAAAGGCGCAACAGCTTCAACAGCAAGTAATCCAGACAGCCCGCCATTAACCACTCCAGAAGCAGCAAAGACGACGGGTACCTCGACGCATGGGGCATCAACAGAGACGCCAGGGAAGGTTGTTGATATTTGTCACTACTCCCATCTACAAATCCAGGACAGTATGATCCTTGTGAGTCCGGGATACCTAGAGAAACAGGCATATCCGCTGAACACAGAATGTCACATGGAAATCGTGCCACCACCTCACAAGGTATAGAAAATATACAAACATTGAAACTTAAGCTGCACCGGCATGAGAGAAAACTTATGATACCTCCCCATGTTTTATCAAATGGGTGAAAGAGCCAGTCTTGTAGAAACATTCCTAAACATAAGTCAATTAGTACGGAGATAATACGCTCTAAGGAACATAAGGCATTTCGCAACGAAACATAATTGGTTTTAAAGTGTTAAACTATAATTTGCATTTATATGTACAGCATACGTTTGGCAATAAGACCGAGAGAAAAAACGAGTACGCCTCAATAGTGTCATCTTCGATATTTCGTTTCATGTTAATACCAAATTGAATTAGAATATACATGTTCTGATTATAATTAAATGCAAAAATAACAATCGTTATTCATTTCAATATTTTATATAGAATTCAATTGCTGTCTAACATACGCATAATTGTGTCGTGTTCTGAGAAAACTGGGCAAAATGCTTGTGCGTAAAGTGTCATCCCAGATTAACCTGTGCAGTCCGCACAGGCTAATCAGGGACGACACTTTCCGCCTAAACTGGATTTTCGCTAAGAAGAGACATCCTTTAAACGAAAAATTCCATAAATGCGGAAATTGTCGTCCCTGATTAGCCTGTGCAGACTGCACAGGCTAATCTGGGATGGCAATTTACGCACAAGCATTTTGCCCAGTTTTCTCAGAAAACGACACAATTTTGAACAGGAAGTAAAGCTGTCGATCTCCGACTTTGAACTTGAACTAAACCAAGAATGTACCTGGGACTACCTGACACTGGAACAATCCGACATAGCCGTCCGGTTCTGTGGCTGGCTCGACAAGTGGCACTCCATGGGCTCATATGGCGCATGCGCACCGAGCTATATCCGGACCGTCAATGACAAGAACAAACGGTTGATGTGTCTGCTGAACAGAGGCACAGAGCTGAAACTTAACGAAGCCATGCCTATCCGATTGAAGTTCTTTTCAGATGGCTATATTGCCAGACGTGGTTTTAATATATCAGTTCAGCTTTTAGACGCTACTGTGCAAACTCCGACAAATGGAAGCATCAGCACTACACAGTCGCCTACTGTAAAGCATAACAACACATCGTCATCACCAACTACTTCGTCAACAATTGCAGTTTCATCATTCCCAGTATCTGTAAACACGACGATAACTGACCAAAGTTTGAAAACTATTTCTACGACAGAACCCATGGCAACATCGACCTCCAGTGTGAAACCATATATAAATAACCATACTACCAAATTTGTTACTGGTACCGAAGGTATCACATCTGGCACTGGTGGCGTGACAAGTTTAACTTCACTAACTCGGTCAACGAAATTATCGACTACATCAGTAGAAAATACATCTACAAACACAGCAAAAGCCGACAATACACTCTCAGCAACTACATCTACGAGTTTTTCAGAAATGGTCAAGTCTGACACCGATTATCCTTCAATCAAGTCAGTCCCCACCACAGATTCCTCGACGACTACCTCGGTATCATCAAGGTCGACATCAACAACATCAACAAAATCTACAACTCTTCTAACAACGATTTTGTCAACACTGTCCAAGGCTTCTTCGACCGTATCTTCGTCAGTGTCCGCATCGCCTGCCTCAACGTCCACACACTCCACGGCTTCTGTTACCTTGACAACTGCAATGTCGTCTGCCAACCCTACAAGTGCCAGCGGTAACTCTTGCTCAGGATCCGGTTACTCAATGGTGTTGAAAGACAGCACGGGAATTATTACCTCGCCCGAATTTAAGAATAGTAAAGCCTATGCTCCAAACAGCAACTGTTCTTGGATTATTTCGGCTGGAACCAATAAGGTACTCATAACATGTAATGTTTTTCACTTCGTCAATTTGCTAAACATTTTCCAAGCCTAAGAATGTACACAAGGTTTCCAAATTAGAACAAACTTTCTCTACCGACCATATGGGTTTAGTTAAACCTCGAAGTTTATGGGCTCCTATTGTACTGAGGCTGCATTTTGTGAGGACCAGGTAGCATGTCCTAGCATTCCTACCAATGAACGTTCTAGACACACGAGAGTTGGGACGAATTTTGAATTACGGCTGCAATTTCCAGCCATTCAAAGCTGAAATATAAAATGCAAAACAAATTCCTTGGTCGACACGTAAACTTCAGACTATAGTTTAGCCTCGTCCTGTGAAAAAGGGGGTTTATATATAACTGTATTTCCTCATAATACATGAAGAGTTAAACAAATAATCAGACAAAAGTTTACAGTAGATAACAAAAAGCATAATATGTATAATACATAGTACACTATCTTACACTTCGTCAGCGATCAACCAGTTAAAATTGACATCATAAACAGAGTAAACTTCTATACACACATGCTTTATTACGGTATTTATCGTTTAAAGGAAGTCTCCTCTTAGCGAAAATCCAGTTTAAGCGAAAAGTGTCGTCCCTGATTAGCCTGTGCGGATTACACAGGCTAATCTAGGACGACACTTTACGCACATTTATTAAACCCATTTTTCACAGAGCGCGGCCCATTCAAGATGTAATATTTCTTGTAATATAACCTGTTCACAAATTCGATCACTTCAGATGATAGCAATCGTGTTTGAGCACTTTGACATTGAGTTCGACTCCCACTGCAAGTACGACAGACTGGCCGTTCACCGCCTGGGTCCGGATGGCGCCCCGGCAGAGCAGCTGGCGGTCTTGTGCGGCTCGAACCTGCCTCCCAGCCTGCACGCGACCGGGGAAGTCCTGATCAGCTTCCAGTCGGACGGCATCGTACAGCAGTCTGGCTTCCAGCTGCGTTACCTGAAGACTAGCGTCTCATCCGGTAACAGGCGGTCGGTGCTTTGTAAAAGAAACGTGATACAAACACAGTACAATTTCAAGAATTTGATTCACACATTTATTATGAATAAGTGATTACCGTCAGTTTCGAATAGCAAATATGACGAAGTATAATATCCATGTTTTATTTGCAGCGGAGTTATAAGGAAAGGATATTAATCCCCTTTTTAAAAAGCATTATAATACGTATCTAACAGTGTCTTAAACAAAGAAAAACATGTACACCTTTTATTTCACTGTGTTAGTAAACAATTATTTCATGTGCATTTTTGAAACAGTCAAAACTGTAGTCACATGTGGAGGGGATGACTTTTGAACCTTAAGCTTACGGCCATTCCGTCAACCTCGGGGTCATGCGCCTTGCTCTGAGAAAACGGAGTTTAATGCATGCGCGTAAAGTGTCGTCCCAGATTAGCCTGTGCAGTTCGTACAGGCTTATCAGGGACGACACTTTCCATTTATATGGTATTTTAAGTTGAAAGAAAGTCTCTTCTCAGCGAAAATTAAGTTTAGGCGGAACTGCACAGGCTAATCTGGGACGACACTTTACGCACATGCATTAAATCCCATTTCCCAGAGCGAGGCTCAAATGTAATAACTGTATAGTGTGAATGCATATTGATTTACGCTGGTTCAAATAACTATTCAATACAATGAAACCAAAACTGTCCGCTAGGTGGTGTGTGTCCCGGAGGTCGGACGGGTTGTGGAGACGGCGGGGAGTGTATACCTATGGAGTGGTGGTGCGACGGGACTACCGACTGTGCAAACATGGCGGACGAGAGTGATTGCCGTAAGTTGTGTTACACGTCGTAAATTTAATTCAGTGTCGTAAGGAGGGCATTAAGTATAGAGGGACGTCACTGTTTTCGACAAACCGAAATCCATGAACTGATTATTTACCATGTTACGCTAACTGTTTGAATGAGGAATGAAAGCATGTCTAACAAGCTCTTTGCATTTNATTAAAAAAAAAAAAAAAGAAAAAAAAAAAACAGGTTTGAATATTATGCATGTAACCATATAATTATATAATTAATTACTTCAAACTCTCGAAGCGCAGTGCTTATACTTGTCAGCGTAAATGGACGCAACAAACATCATATGTCATGGCCAAATAAACGTTTTGCAATCGTGAGCAAGCTCAAGTCAAATAAAACATGTCCGCAGTATATTACAATACTGACAGGACAATCATGGCAAATGTTTAAACCATTATATTTGCAAAAAAATGTTATAAAAAATGAGTTTAAACTTATATAACATGAGTTTGCTTACTTAATTCCCATACATTAAAATTGCAGATGTGTTCGTTTATAAGAATGCCTTTAAATACATTCTTCTAGAATCGCATTCATCTTGTTAATGGTTAGCGTATTATGATGGAAATCGTACTCTTATGAAAGAGGAACGTTTTTATGAAAACTAATGTTCAGGATGACACCTTTGAGCCTCTCTTGCATTCACTGCTAAAGCATGCACTGGCTTTATTCGGGGCACAATAGTGTCATTTTCTATTTAAGCTGTGCAATATATGCACAATTATAATTTAAAATCATTTGGCAATACGATGCTTTTGAGGTAAAAAATTAAATGTGCAATATATGCACAATTATAATAATAAATCATTTGACAATATGATGCTTTTTGGATAAAAAATAATAAATGCACGGTTTTGTGTTCCATTAGGGTCGACTTGAGAATTTATATTTAAAATATATAATGGGCAAATACATTCATATGGCCGGATTGTTTAGCCATTTTTATGTTATGTAACAAACAAATTTGGCTACGAAAGCGCGAAAAATCATAAGTTATTCTTTTAACAAAACATACATTAGTGAGATGGTTTATTATTACGTTTGAACTACATGTATATACATTAATTTTCATTTAAATGTTACACTAGTATAACTTCAATAAAATTCGGATGCAAATTTAAGCAGGTTGATAGCGCTTACCATGAATACCCGGTAAGCAATATACTTGAGTAATCAAATGGACAAAAATACCCGTCATGAAATTCAAATAAATATCCCACTTAGTTCTGTTAATATAAATTTCACATCGTGTTGAACTTAATAAAAGGTATATTTTACGAATTACATAATAAAAAACTGTCTTTTGTATCGCATGCATCTGTCTCGGTACGTAGTTAAATGCCGCGTCTTCTTTGAAGACCGCGTTTAAGAATATAAAATCCCATGCACTAGTTATTTTCGTGTGGGTGCACAGCAAAAACGCCAGTTATAAATAAAATTTGGTTGTTTTCAATTACCTTGTCAGACTCACTATTCATCATAGTAAATTATATTGTGTTAATTGCTCCATCACCGTTCATGCAAATTGTGATTCAACAAATTTGGAATAAACCAGCTGGCATTTAAGAGCTGAATCATGGGATTCCGTTTCGTTTGAATATTACCCGCGTCATGCGACAATGGGTCTTAAACCATTTGCGGTCATCGTAGCTCCAAACCAGCCTGCATTCGAACAGTCTGGCAAGGAGCTACGATCTCTGCTAACGAGACAAATGTGTGTGTGTGTGTGTATTTCGAAATATATTAGGGCGTGCCGCGCTTGAGCCTGAATAATGTGGAGGCCCCGGAGTTTTTTCCAGCACCCCTACTTAATTAACTTACTAGACTTCCGAACGTTGGGACGAATTTTGAACTAAAGCTGTAATTTTCAGCTATTTAGTTGCTGCTGAAAGATTTTTAATTTTGGTGTGGTCTGAGGGTGTGGGTGGAATCCTGAGTATCTGGAGGAAACACCACCTTCCCGGTATGATGACTCGTAACAAACTCACATGCGTCAAAGCGGACTGGGTAACTCCTGATCAGACTGCGCGACCGATTTTCGAATGACGCAGGACCTATAAGCGCAACTACGCAGCCAAATGAATGTCAATGTGACATGACAATAAAGTATTTAACATATTTTTATCCAGTCTCAAGGACACACGACGTGATACTTTTTAGCGTCAGTTCAATGACTTAATACATACTTTTTAAACAATTAATTAACATGGTACTTCATCGCAGTATGTGATTAACCCAATAGCATGCACATACAGATTTTTTTGCAAACAAATAAAAACCAAATCATTGGACAGCCTTAGAGCAATGTAGTAATATTTAATTGAAAGTCAATTAATTGCGTTACATCAATACATTTATCATTTTAATAAGAACTTACAAATTTATTAACGTGTGCAATGCGTGTCAATGAATACTTGCCGTAATTGTCTAACTGTTAACGAATGTAACCTTTTAATGACTGACCTTATTTGTGAAGATATTAATTAAAATATGCTGCTGGAGAAGATTACTGCCTTTTACGTTTGATGAAAAATTATTCATTTGATTGTTGCAGCCACGTGCTCGACTGGTGAATTCTCGTGCAGTGACGGAAAATGTCTCGCCAATTCTCGCCGCTGTGACGGGAGCGGCCAGTGCGCGTTCGATGAGGATGAGACCGGATGTGGTGGGTTACATAACATTCAAATACATGTACAATAAGATTCCAATGACGCAAATCCTGAATAATTACTCCAATTTAATATTGCTCACGCTTCAAAATTGGTCTCCCATTTATTTATAACCGCATTGGTTCGTTACAGGGGAGACCAGTGTGAGATTTGTACTCTTTGTAGCGGTTATCTCCCCTTATCGATTGAATGATTACTGCTGTCGACACTAGCAAACTTCATGAAGGATTATGAGTGAAAGGTTTTTATGCATCCCCCCCACTGTACAATGGGGTTCCATATTTCCACTAGCCCGTCTATCTGTCATTCCTTCTTTACGTCCGTTTATCAAGTTTTACAAGATTATCATTCACTCAGCACATGCGATCGAGACCGAACGTACTTCATAGGGTACGTATGCAAAATATATGCCGTCCGTGTACCCATCGACTTTTGTGTCGCGCGTAACTAAAAAAACACGCCAACGAGTGGAATACACTTGTAAAAAATAGTATTCATTTTGTGAGCTTCATCAAATGGTTATTGTTGTCTTATTTTTGTTTCTTACACCAGCAGCTACATCTTTTACTTTATGTCGCAAGAAACTGATTAAGTATAACTGATGGAGTTAGTGATCAAACTTTATAAAACATATTTTTGAGCATTTTGAAGGTGTGCTCCTGGTCATTTTGGCGTATTTTTTTAATCGACAATAGAAAGTAGCACAATACCATTTTCTTTCGTTTCAGTCAATAATATTTACAAAACAAAAACAAAATGTGCGAATGTGATCTTTCGGGGTTAATCCCAAGCGCTCGTGAAAACGATATTAACAAATACTTATCTCCATTTCCGACGACAATATAAAGAGTAAGCTCACAGAAAACTAAGAAATGTTCACCCATGAACTTGAGCCACGCTCTGAGAAAATGGGGTTAATGCATGTGCGTTAAGTGTCGTCCCATATTAGCATGTGCAGTCCGCAATGGCTAATCAGGTACAACACTTTCCGCCTTAACTGTGGTTTTTTTTATCCCGCTAAGAATAGACTTCCTTTAAACGAAAAATACCATACAACCGGAAAGTGTCGTCCCTGATGAGCCTGTGCGGACATGCATAAAACCCCGTTTCCCCAGAGCGAGGCTCACTTGTAATATAGTTAGTTCCTTACAGTGACGCTTTCGGACGACTCGCAGGGGACACTGGCTGTCAACATAGCAGGGGAAGACTACTCTGTGTGCTATGACGTCACGGTTCAGACGGGAAGTGACCTGCTCTGTAGAAAATTAGGTTACCGGTAACAATTAACGCTATAATATTGTATAATCCTATAATGCTACATTTAAATATGGCATCATTAGATTGGTTAAAAATAAAAACTGTTATTACCACATGCAATTGAGCCTCGATCTGGAAAAGCGGGTCTTAATGCATATGCGTAAAGCGTCGTCCCACATTTGCCTGTGTAGTCCGCACAGGTTAATCAGGGATGACCCTTTCCGCCTAAACTGGATTTTTGCTATGAAGATACTTGTTTTAGACGAAAAATATCATAAAGGCGGAAAGTGTCGCCCCTGATTAGCATGTGCATATTTCAAAGGCTAATCTGGTACGACACTTTGCGCACATGTTTTCCCAAAGCGCGGCTAATTTCATATTGTGTATATAGCGAGCTATCCTGCCACTTAGTACTGATTCTCCACTATGTATGTACGTCTGGTTTTCAGACAAGCTCAATCCGTACTACAAATAAAGCAGAGTGGCAAACAACAGAAATACGCACGAATGACACTGAAGGGAGCGGAAATATTGTTCGAGAAAGGGTATGTGGTTTTGAAAACAGTAATTATAATTATTGTAAGCTTTACAGTGAAACAAGGAAAAATACTCTTTCAAGACTTCCCGTCGGTAACTATAAATGTTCGGGTACGCGCCGCAAAACAATAAGTTGAAGGATTAAATTAGCAATTCAATTTATTCGCAATACCTTTTTTTCTCGTGTACTTATATAAATGTATCCTAATATGTATTGGTGAAATATGTCTACTATATATTATACGTGTTAAACCGTCACGAAACAAAACCCACGTACCCGTTACCAAGCAATATCAGAACAGGCCACACATATAGATCAAACATCCGAATTTTAGTCTATCCGACTACCTTTACGCTTTTAAACAAATAAAAACTCCTTGACAGTACATAAGAAATCCAGGTTAATTATGTAAAAAAATATTTTCCAATTATAAACTTTTAAACGCATTTAAAAAGATAATAATACCAAAAAATATCCGAAATTTAGCCTATCCGATTACTATTACACTTTGGGAAAAAATTAAAACTCTTTGTTCAAACATAAAAAAAAAAAAACTTTTTTTTAATATTAAAATAAACATTTTTGTTTTCAATTATATACATACTAGTCCATTTAAACGAGTTTAAATACACAATATAAAAAATATCCGAATTTTAGCCTATCCGGCTAGTATTACACTTTTCTTANAGTCTAAAAAGGGAGAAATGAGAATTTGGTTGCCATGGTATCCCTTATTATATAGGAGGACAAGTAGGAAAACAATATAAATTTAAAATAAATTTTACTTATCCCTCATAAATATCACACATGCGACCAGACTGACATTGATTTTAAATAGTGCCCACCATTTTCAAACCTGTTGCCATGGAAACTCATATTCCGAAACAAATACTTATCGGACAGTGCTGCTCCTATCTTAAAAAGATCGAGTAAGGTATTAAGTATAGATATGTGAAATATCAGGGTAGTGTAAAACCGGTAACAAAATCGGCCAAAATCGGGGTTATTTTCCCCTACTTATAAGATGACATACTATGCAATTGTAAAAGTTAACGTCACCTGAATCACGTCATTAATTCATTAAATAGTAAGACAAAATATTTATAAACAAAATATACAAAGTCAGGAAATACCAGCTGTAATGAATGCCAATTAGTATATACAAGCTAATTTTACATGGTTTGTTATTTGAGAGATAATATATTTTTCGTATTATAAGTATTAAAACAGTGTATTTATGCTTACAATACGAAGAAAACATGATCGGAAGAAATCTAAGTCAAAAGTGTTCTACGTCAAATAAGCAGAAATAACCAACGCCTCATTTGGTTTTACCTAGACATTTCATAGTCAAGTGATTTTGTGTGATCGACGTCTGTAGTGTATCGTATTCTGAAGCCTGTGATATCTAAATCTAATAACCTCATAACTGTCCACCTTGACCTTGTTTTAATAAACATTGTTTCAGCGCAACGTGCACGAACGACGTGTCGACATTGCTCGTGTGCATGGACTCGGGTGAGTGTTCCATAATTTAACAGTTTCACATACATATGAGCCTCGCTATGTGAAAAAGGGGGTTTCATTAATGTGCGTAAAGTGTCGTCCCAGATTAGCCTGTGCAGTCCGCATCAGGAACGACACTTTCCGCCTAAACGGATTGCACAGGCTGATCTGGGACGACACTTTACGCACATGCATTAAACCCACTTTTCTCAGAGCGCGTCTCATATAAAGTTTCACATACAAAGATTGCAACCACATGTCTGCTTGTCTGAGGTTGTTTACCCAAGAGTTTGAAGTTAATTTATTGTATATGACTCGTTCGTGGAAAACTGGGCTAAATGCGAGTGCATACAGTGTCATCCCAGATTAGCCAGGCTATTCAGGGACCACACTTTCCGCTTTTATGTTTTTTTGTGGACTGCACAGGCTTATTTGAGACGACCCTTTACGCACATGCATTAAGCCCAGTTTTCCCAGAACGAGGCTCATTTTATCCAACAGCGTCCCATGATTTATCACTGACACATAAACTCTCAGTTGGTCGACGCTGTCCCCTACTCACAGGAGCCGCTGAATGATAATTTGTGCTAGAAAATGCGATTGCTGTGAAAACTGTCTGTCGCCGTGTAAAAGGAACTATGCCATAAGATATGTGCCGAGTTCTTATATTTATATATTCGAATGAGGACCGTTTGATGTCAAGCCACCACCACCATAATTGCCGTAAATTTCATCGTCATCATCACCATAATTAAAGTGACCATCATCGGCAGCGGAATCATCAGCATCACCAACATCATCATTTTCATGTGAATATTTGAGCCTCGCTCTGGAAAAGCGAGGTTTCATTTGAGCACTCCGCAGAGGCTAATCACGGACGACACTGTCCGCTTAAACTGGATTTTTGTTAAGAAGACACTGACTTTAAACAAACAAATCCATAAAAGTGGTAAGTGCCGTCACTGATTAGCCTTTGCGGACTGCACTTTCTAATCTGTGACGACAAATTACGTACGTGCACTAAGCCCAGTTTACCCAGAACGAGGCTAATTAATAAAATACATGGCAGCAAGCATTTCTGTTACACCCTATTAAATTACTGTTTGATGTGTTATTGTTGTACATGCTAATTATCGTTATAATTATGCTTATAATTTGTCAACAGTAGAGAATAAAAGTAGAAGGACTACAGCAATGTATTATTTATGAAACATACTTATGGTGCGACGTTACAAAGTGAAAAAAGCGTTCAAGTATTTAAATGTTATTGTGCAATGTACTTGCAGTGTAGATTTTTTTCCGTAATTGTGCCAATATGTAAATTACAAAAAACAGGGTGCGGTCAGAAAGCGGATAAACACCGGAAGAAGAGGATCGTGGGCGGAAGTGTGTCCAGTACTGGACAGTGGCCGTGGATTGTGGGGTTGCGGGTCGGATCTGGAATTGTAACTTGCGGTGGCACCATTATCAGCCGGCACTGGGTGCTGACGGCCGGACATTGCGTCAAAGAGTAAGCTGGGAATTGTATTACAAGTATAAACCAATCAATATCGTTTCCCATCAGAAACAAAGAAGCGGCGGGCAGATCGAGCAAGGAAAATATGACTATGTATAGTTTGAGCCTCGCTCTGGGAAACCATAGATCTAGTCAATAAGTATAAAGCTGTACTATTTTCGATGTTTCATGTCAAGCCCCCGTTACCCCATCCCCAGCCCCGTTACATCATCTCCAGGAACTGTATGAGTGCAATGCTTGCCAAAGTTTTCTAAAAAAAGAGTAATGTTTTATAGATGTAAATGAGTCATCTGAATACATTAAACATTTTAGGTGTGTCTGATTTTTTTCCAGTTTCATGTTCAGCCCCCAGGAACTCTCGATCGTGGCGGGGTCACATGATCTCTCTGACGTCACAGGTCAAGTCAGGTACGTGGCGGAGGTCATCATTCACCCGGACTACAACTTCATTTACAGCGACGACATCGCCTTGTTACGTCTGCAGCGGCCGCTCGATTTCACCGATGATGTCACTGCTGCTTGTTTGCCATGGGACGCTCTACAATTTTCGCCGTCGTCAAATTGCTACGTTGTTGGATACGGCGTTTGGAATGTAGAAAGTAATTTCGTATTTTATTAATACGTTGATGTGTTTATTGTTTTTATATCTAGTTCTATACTAACTATATTTTGAACGCGTTGTATGTGTTTGGCTCAGAACTGTGATAACATGCATAGCGTAACATGGAATACGGGACTAGGTTTTATCATTGAACATATAACATAATATAAATAATTTAAGATCCTGTGCGTGTTAATCGCTCGTATGTGCGGACCCTGTGCAATCCACGGGCTACCCGGTAATCAGGAACGACACTTTCCGCCTTTACTGGATTTTCGCTTAGACTTCCTTTAAACGAAAAATACCATAACAGCGGAAAATGTCGTCCCTGATTAGCCTGTGTAGAAGACACTTTACGCACATGCATTTATTCAGTTCAATTCAATGTACGCACATCTATTTTAAACTTTAAAAGTTTCATTCTCCGCGCTGTTATTGTTTACCAGATTACTATACAACACTGGCTCCCCGCTATCTCCGCCACGTGCGCACGAAGATCGTTCACAGCGACACGTGTACCGAGCTATACTCGTACAAGACGTTCATAAAGGACACAATGATGTGCGCGGGATACACAGGCGGGGGAATGGACGCGTGCAAGGTTCCGTATAGTATTATCATTATCGTTGACTTGGCGGATAATATATAAACCACATCGTCATTGATCCTAATTCTCAAACTACCGAAGTTTAGCTACTTAAACACCGATCTTATGGGCAATGTGGACATTTCCACATATCGTATCGGATATTTGTCTCTTGTTTTCACAAAATTATAAAAACAGATGAACTCGTAAAATAACACTATATTGAGTGGTCTATCGGATGTACAAGACCAATACATGTCGCGTTTCCAGGGTGATTCCGGAAGTGGTTTGCTGTGCGAGACGGAGGCGGGCCGCTGGGTGGTGGCCGGGGTGGTCAGCTGGGGCGACATGTGCGGCAACACCAATCGCCCGGGCGTCTACACGAGGGTCACATCCTTCCTGGATTGGCTGGACGGGCATATATATGCCTTAGCCAACGGTACGTCTATTGTTTGCAGTAATATTTCTGTGTTATTTCATATTTTCGTTATGGGATTTTATTTAGTGGTATACCTGTCCCAACAGAATGTTAAGGGTGCATTCCGAACAGGCTAATCAGGGACGACACTTTCCTCCAAAACTGAATTTTCGCTAAAAACAAAAAATGCCATTAAAGAGGAAAGTGCCGTCCCTTATAAGCGGACTGCACAGGCCAATCTGGGGCGAAATTTAAGCACATGCATTAAACCCATTTTCCAAGAACGAGACTGATTTGTAAGGAGCGATCTGGTAAGGTTCTGGTAATAGTTATAAGTTGAGTCTACGTTAGAATTATAGAGCCTTTGTAAGCATGATTCTCAGTTATATTCAAGTAGTTCACTCATGTTTCTAAATAACCGGGCTTAATGCGTGTCCGCAAAGTCTAATCAGGGACGACTCTTTCCGCTTGTATTGTATTTTTCGTTTAAAGGACTTCTCTTCTAGGCGTAAATCCAGTTAAGGCGGAGTGCACAGGCTAATTTTGGACGACACTTAAAGCACATACATTTTACCCCGTTTTCCCATAGCGCCTCTCATATCAATATATGGTATTATATATACTAGGACACTCCGTGAACTGCACTTTCGAGGCCAGCTGGTGCGGTTACACAGACATCTCCCAAGGATCCTACTTCTGGACCCGGGGACCCGGGGACAAATACACCAATGGTAGGAGATACTGGCACGTGTCGTATATGTGACGTAGTTTCCTACGTGTGTCATTAAATTCAGAAATATCGTTAGTAGTCAACAGTAATGATGGGTAAAATTTGTAAAAAAAACAACTAGGAAATATTGAATTGTGAAACATTGTCATTTGACGTTGAACTACTTTTTCGGGTACAACAGTAATTAAAAACCCTTTCGAAACGTTCTGCTGTTCATTAGAAAGAACCTATTCACAATTTTGCATCTTTGGATTATTTATAAATTAAAATTCAATTACTGCATGTGAAAAATCAGTGCAAGAAATGGTCAGCTGATTAACCAATCAACCCGCAGCGGTAACCTCACCAGCGTTATTCACTTCGACCACAATTACAATTAAACTTTGCGAACTGATCTTAAAAGATATTATGTTTTTTTTTCAAATTTAACGACGATCAGTGTAATTTTCACCATGAATGGTCATTTTATAAGCCAAAACACGAAACAAATATTTAAAGTAGAGCTAATGAATTAAAACGATATATAATATAAATAATATTTCAATCGATCTAGATCACATGGTTTGTAAAAGCGGCATGGTTTTGATGAGCTTTGCTCGTAATCAGTCAAACCCAACGCCGACTGTGTTGTTTTACGACATTTTCTCTAAAATTTGCCACACATTTGGTTCCCTTTTCCGTTCCAGGAATAGTTATGTATGCCGTGAGGCCCAGCTATGTGAAATCAAAATCCACCAGCGCAGTTTTAGAATCCCCAGACTTTACTCAAAACACTAATTCGTGTTTGAAGTTTTCTTTTAAACTTAGTGGTAATTCTAATATAACACTATCAGTCCTCGGTGTTATCGACGATAATAACGTTAATAATGGCGTCATCAAGAAACGGTTGCTTTGGCGAGTTGTCACCCACTATAGTTCGTCAAATATGTGGACGTCAACAGAGGTAGACGTAGGAAGTGACGTCACGCGATTACAGTTTACGTCATCATACGAGGAGGGAAACGTGTACAGTATGGGGCTGGATAACGTAACTATCGTGCCTGGACCGTGCTTAGGTAAGCGTTATACAAGAATTTTTAGATAAATGTGCATTAAAGTAACAATGCAATTTCATGTTTTTCTACAATTGGAACTGTTCTAACATAGACATCAAAACAACAAGTTTCAACGGTTTTGCTTGTTCAGATGGGAGTAAACGCCAAAGCTATTTAATTACCATAAACAATACCTGTATAGTGTTGATTTTGGTATATCTAATGAGAAAAGTAACTCAACATATATTTTATCGCCAATAAGTAATTTACATTTATAAGGTCTACATTCATCAATTTTCTCAAATAACGCAAAAGCAACCGCGCCTTTCTGTTATAGGTAACGCATATCTAGGCTGTGATTTCAACGCGGGGGACTCATGCAAGTATTCCGAGTGGACGGGTGGGTATGCGGTACCCTGGTCCAAACAGACAAAGGATGGCGATGAATCCGGTACAATCACTACAAAATATGGATTTATACTTGAGCCCGCTCGTATAGTGTCGTTCCAGATTTCCGCCTCAAGTGGATTTTCGCTACGATGAGACTTCCTTTAAACTAAAAAATGCAATAAAAGTGGAAAGTCTCGTCCCGATTAACCTTTGAAGACTGCACAGGCTAATCTGGGACAACACTTTATGCACATGCATTAAGCCCCGTTTTCTCGGACCGAGGTTCAATTATATATCACTGGTTGCACATGAATCATACAGTATAGGCTTGCAGTTTTCATATTTACAGCGGTTTAAAATATCGAAGGTTCTGCCGCTCCGCATGTTTAGTATGGTGTACGAACTGGTCCAAAACTATTCTAAACCGTATCGGCCTGTTAGTAAACCGTATCGGACGGTTTTTTAACCGTATCGAACGGTTTACATACTTTTGAACCGCTCGTGCGTCTGTAAACCGTACCGGGCGATTTATTTTGTGGAAAGGGTTAGGGTTAGGGTTAAAACCGTATTGGAGAGTTTATAAACCGTATGTTACGGATAAAAAAAAACGTCCGATACGATTAAAACCGTATCGGACGGTGTATGCGCACGAACGGTCCAAAACTTTCCTTAACCGTATTGGACGGTTTGTAAATAATCCGATACGGTTTACAAACCGTCCGATACGGTTTATAAACCGTCCGATACGGTTTAGAATAGTTTCGGACCAGTTCGTACACCAAAGTTTAGGGCTTTAAATATGATAGGTGCAAGATTTTGTTCTCATGACATGACATAAATAACAATTTTGTAGCGTTTGTTCTTTTTTATAAATATGCTATGTATTATGTCCATTCGTTGTGTAATAATAAATTTGGTTGCTGCATAAGTTTCGTACAATGCCTTTTATTTTATGTTGCAGATAAATTCATTTTAGCTGGAGGAAATCCTTCGTCTTTCGGATTCATGGCGTTGTCTCAGTTAACGACGCCAACTCTGGCGTCATTTTTTACCGTCCTTCCGCACTGTGTGATATTTGACATAAAGAAGTTCCACTATTCCTCCGCCAACATAGTCCTCGCCTCCTACGTCGCGATGGGTGGGACTTTAAATAACCAAAACATATATTGGTCAGCAAGTAGTATGACTTCTAACGATTGGACAACAGTCAGGGTCACTGTTCAACCGCAAAATATAAATGAATTTTATGACCGTATTGGTTTTGAAGTGAGGCGTCTACGGTATTCATCCGATGACGTACGATTCGGATTGGACAATATTCGGATATTTGATGGAATCTGTGTCCAATAACGGCGTCAGCTGGCTGTTTCGTTAAAAAATAATTAGAATACTGTGCAAGTGTCTTACATAGTTAATGCCAAATTTGGAGAGTAGAATAGCGTTTTAAATAGGGATGGGAACGAATATTCGAAAATCGGCCTTATATTCGAATCCAAAATTCTATTAATACTTATAATTTTGCCTTAAATACAGTCAAGTTACCATAACCGGATCAGTAGCGTAATAAAGTTGTTCTGGTGAAAAGCAATTAATGTGTTGAGACTTCTTTTACAACCGTTTGATTAAATTGTAAACGCAGGCAAAATGTATTTGTGATACCTTTTTTTCGTCGCAGAATTCATGCATTAACGAATCAGTTGTAGCCATAGCGGATCACTTGATCGAAACCACTCAGGGGCATCTAATACGCTATTTGATCTGTCGAAACATGAACTGTGTTGTTTACAATGACCAAGTTAGATTGCCAGTTATTAATTGTATAAATTTGTTTTTGTTATTAATTGTTTTCTATATGTGATCTTGTATCCACACTTTACCCATGGTGTTCTTGTGTGAATTATCTGTTGAAAATCCTAAATAGATCGAAAAGATATGGGCATCTTATGAACCATGTAAATTGTTTGAATCATATCTAATCATCGATATTGAACATGGAACATAAATAAAACATTAAGATTGAGATCATTTATTGTAAGAATCAACAAGATTTGCATATATTTTAATATAATATATTATCAATACGCATATTATCACGCTTGATCCGTTATTGCCCTAATTCTTCATTTCATTTAAGGTGTTGCAAAATCTTAAACACGAATCAAAACTGAAATGGACTTTTGCAGGCAGAAAGACTACTAAATGGCCTTTAAATTAATGCGTAAACTTCTAACTTTCCAACAGAGTTATAGCATGTGGCCGCGAAAAATGTTCAACCTCGATTTGGAAACGAGACGGAAGTCAACAAAGTCGTATATACATGTCAGCAAAACATACCGGAATGTTTGACAAAGAGTTGCTCCGATTACGACTCAATCATTGCGTTTTAAAGAACAGGCCTTGAAGATGCTGTGTGCAAAATATCATCTAAAAATGTCAACTATTAATCACGATACGCATTCTTGAACATCAAAGTGATCCGCTATGGGTAATGATCCGGTAATGGTAACTTGACTGTACTTTGTTTGAACGACGACCATTTCGGTGTGTTTATTTTTTTGCGGTTGTATTCTACCAAATAGTGTCAAATAGGTATGATACGTTGACGCTTACAATTCGCGGGTACTCGTATTGCAAGGAATCTCTGCAATCGAAAAGTATGTGCAACGAAACACGTACGTGATATGTATAACAATTTTATGTAACACATACGTGCGAACGCGTTTGCATCGATGCTGACGTGCGGCATCCAAAGCACACAATCAAGTGACGTGCAATATGATCCCAGTTACCATAGTGATCGGGATTTTAGTGGCTTGAACCATGATATTGTACGTGCTTTTTAAATTTCATGCGTTATATTTTTTTAAGTTTTCATATACATTAAGTATAATACTGTTGTCTTATGTGTTTTTAATATCATTATTTTCTGTTTTTTACCTTGTTCTTAAAGCATTGTGTTCCGATTTTACTCAAAACATTCTGCGTTGTTACCCATGTATAAAATTTGATATATATTTTTATTATTTTAGCGCATTATTTGTACGTTTGTATTCTTTGAAAGGATCATTGTTTAATATGCTTATGTTGGTATTTTCCATAGTATTTAACCATTACAAAGGCGTGTTATTGTTTTGCCGTGTGTTAACCCAAAGATTTGCCAATATTCATAGACCTTTTGTGAACTTCCTTGTTTCCATAAAAAAAAGTAAACCATTGCTTTTGTCGTTCGTGTTTTTATATCAACCGTTGGAAGACGTTTTTCTCAGTGACTGACATGTACTATACGACAAGTGAAAGATTTTATATACTTTTAAACAAATGGCGGAAATGCATAAACTGTACATGTTTATGCATGTATACCGGTACTCGTACTTGCTATCGTCAAGAAACTTGTCATTTGCGCTAATGTATTTCATCCACACTCTGTGATCACAGGGATTAAAGCGACCTTTTCACGTTTTGGTAAATTGACAAAATTAAAAAAAAAAATATATATATATTTCAGATTTGCAATTTTCTTTGTAGTTATGATACATTTGTATTTGCGAGGAAACAGTACTACTGAACATTTACCATGCTCTACAATATCCGTTATATGCATCTTTTTACGAATTAAAAACCTGTCAAGTATAATGCGTTGCAACGCGAAACGATTGAATAATTAGGATAGTTCTGTTGGTGTCGTTATATTTTGTGACACTACGAGAATTGCTTATATAAAGTATAAAATACACCACTCACTGTATGAGCACGGATGGCCGTATCTGAGCGTTGGACTTTTACTCCAGGGTCTGTGGTTCGAGCCCAGTTGCGGATTACCTTTTTATCTTTCTTTAATTTTATTCTTGTTTTTTTTTAGTGGTGCTTTTTAATTCCAATGTTTACATTTATCAATTAAAAGCATTTAATGGCATTTAAACTTCAATACATGACAAAATCTGTGATGAGGTCCCTTTAATTCAAAGGCGTAAAATGTCGTCCCATATTAGTCTGTGCATTCTGCACAGGTTAATCAGGGACGACACTTTCCGCATGATTTGGATTTTCGCTAAGAAGAGACTTCTTTTAAACGAAAATACAAGCGGAAAGTGTCGACCCTGATTGCCTGTGCAAACTGCACAGGCTAATCTGGGACGACACTTTTCGCACATGCATTTAGCCCCGTTTACCCAGAGCGTGGCTCATTTTTAACCCATTTATGCCTAGCGTCTGGAAAAAAAGGCATTGGCAAACAGCGTAGACCCAGATGAGACGCCGCATGATGCTCATCAGGGTCTGCGCTGTTTGCTTAAAGGAATTTCTGTAAGAAATATTCTAAATATAGAAATAAATATACTAGACATCCCGAATTTTGGAAATAAATTGATCCAATTTAGAAGGATGGGAGAGTCCACAAGGCATAAATGGGTAAAACATATATTGCCATCCAATCTCCTGGGTGGCACTAGCCGGAAGCTCGGAGAGATATCACCGGGAGGTACGGTTTCGTGACAAAAACGAGAGGTAAGTTCAAATCTGGTTGTAGAAATAGCATATGGCATTTTATGAAAAAATATATAACAAAGTCGTTCGATTTTAAATTGATATAAGAACGTGATTTGCCAAGTAGAATCCAATAGTTCTTCGTTTTGAAAAAAAGAACAATTCCCCTTTTTTCCTGACGTTTAGGAAATAACGACGAAAAGTCACTAACATAACCAAATGCGTGTACAAAATTACTCAAAATATATGTCACATAGCTCCTTTAAAAAATGTCTCAAGTAACAGTTCAAACAGCTTAACCATGTGATGCCCTAGAAAACATAAATCCACATACCCTTATGTCAACGTGAATACACGTTCGTTCGTATAGCTCATCAACACATTTATCTCGTTAAGATCATCATACATATTATTTTTTTCACAAATTACAAAATATGCAACTGTAATACAAGAGTTTTGTACGACTTACATATACAGATGATGAATAAATTGAATCTAAATATTAAATTCAATTTTAATTGTACAAAAACTTATTTTTCAACTATCTGTATATGAATCGTCCATTTCAGTGACGAGTCGGCTTTTAAGCGAACGGTTCGGGTTCCAATACGAGAAACAGAACGTTGCTTTTTAAGTTTGATTTTAAACATGTTTGATGTATGAAATATATTTTTTAATACAATACACGAATGCCAATTCTACATCATGATTTAATTAGCAGCTTTAAAGCAACGGATACGACTGACCTTAATGAACAGAATGTGCCCATTCGTATTGATCAATTGTGTGTTTTTTTTTACAGATTACATGTGAACATAGAGAAAAATCAAATGACTCATTTATTATATATTTAAAGATGAACAATAGCATGGTCCTGAAAAAAAAATCATTCAACCACCGTGAAAATATTCATGCTTTGAAGGTTGAGAAAAAAACGAGCTTTTTTATATTTGCCTCGTTCGGTGAAAACTAATGCATGTGAGTAAAGTGTCGCCCCATATTAGCTTATGCAGTTCGATAAGGCTTATCAGTAACGACACTTTCCGCTTTTATGGAATTATTCGTTTAAAGTAAACTCCAGTTTATGCGGAAGGTGTCGTCCCTGAGTATCACAGAGGAGTGCACAGGCTTATCTGGGACGGCACTTTACGCACATGCATTAAGGTCAGTTTTCCCAGAACGAGTCTCATATAAATCCGACATAGAACGAATAAGTCCGCTCGGAATGACGTCGTGAAGACGCGGAGGGACTTAGATCAATGAATCGCACACACTTCCCTCCGTGTTATAATTGTCCGCAGGCTTATTAACGTCACACATAAACGGGAAAATATATAATTACAAATATAACCAGATAACCAGATAATACGAATACAAACATTACATAAAGAAATAATAGATATATGTTATCTTTAAAACAAAAAAGTATGATAAATAAATATAGCTCTAGAAACCTAATCAGGAAAGAAATTCTCGTTAGCATCCACAAGTCTATATAAGACATCAAGAAGTATTGACGCGAAATTATCTACACACATCGGAGTGATGTTAAAAATGTAGTATTTATAATATAATATTTTGAACACAAAATTATCATAAATACATGTACAGAGGACGCGCGTTGCTGGAGCATCATAGAAGAAAAATAGTAAAGAAATAACGTATTTCGAACCGCTCTTGACATTTAAATTGAACAGATATTTGGGAAACTCTATGGGGGGGGGATATATCAGAAACATCAACTACGGGTAACTGTCGTTTTAATCAGATGGATATAACCTAACGTAGGAAGTGATGTCTTGACCTAGACGTAGTATCTAATTTTGCAATTAAAGACGTATCGAATTGTATTTAAGCGAAACATCTTTCAATCAACATGATCAATCAGTCAAGGAAAGGTATTGGGCATGAATATTAAATATGTTTAATTCAAACTTTGTTTATGTTGAATCTGTGACAAATGAGAAAGATTTGGGAATTACTTTTGATCAGCACATTTCTAACATCACATTGTTAAGCACAAAGAACTCTTAGATTGATACACAGAACATTTAAATATCTTGACAAGGACATGTTTCATCATTTATACAAATCGCTTGTTCGACCCACTATTTCTTCAAATAATGTGAACCTTTTCAAAACCCGACTGCACACGGAAAATTGGAAAATTGGAACGCTAAAACATTTGTACCGTCATGTTATGCGCACAATGAAAATAATTAGTACTACTATAAGTTGTGAGAAACCTAAAAGAAGACAATCATCAGATGAGCCAAGATAGCCAATTCTAAAATTATGGCCCTAAGATCTAGGTATCCATGTAAACTATATGTCCACTCTTCAGCCGAAATCCTACACAGTCCGAAAAATAAATGAAATGAATCAAGGACCTATACAAAATGTTTGTATAGGTCCCTGAATAAATTAAGACTGGACAAAAACATGAGAAAACGATGGGATAAATAGAAAACTTGTGGTTTAGGTTATCTATGCCTCAATAAACAAACTTATATACATGTATATTCAATGCTAACTGCTCTTAATCGCACTTCTAACGATAAACTTCAATAATTTCAATTTGAAAACAAAACGACTTAAGATGTCAACTTAAAATGTGTGTGTTGGTGTTTGTGATTATTATCTACATAGTTGCATTTGATTCATTCGTCTATTTTATACAATTACTACCGCAAAAATTACCATACAAAAACAGTGCACTTTGATTCGAGTCAAGTTCTTTCTTACCTATCATATGACCTACCAATTTTCTTTAATCTTTTCAGCTTAGAATGCTCTTTAAGAAAACGCATGGTTATGGGCTCCCAACATCATGCAAAATGTTGACGTATGCTTTAGATTGAATTCCAAAGGATTGGAATTAGTATATTGTGACCTTGACCAAAACGGCAATTTCTACAACAACAACTAGAAATGCGCGAGACATTGCGATTATTAAATAATCACCCATCAAGGTTGAGCGTGTAGAATGTTTAATTTTGACAATGTCATGCAGACGGACTGAATCCTTGTTTGCTATCACATATTGATCGACAGAAACTACTGTAAACATTTACCTGAATTGAAAGGCATGTGTTATCTTTGAGTGACCGATATTTCGGATATTTGGTTTGTTCGGATAACTAATTAATGAATTTCATTTGCATATCATTCGTGATCTTGAGAAAGGAATTTTGGAGAATGTTATCTATGCTTGAAAAATCAGTTAGTTCTTCTATCGATGACAATCTTCAGTAATAAACGATAGTTAATCATGAATTTAGGACTAGTTTTGTTTATATGCTGCTAAATATGCAGGAACGTGTGTGATTCTTCTTCTTCCGGATTAAGTGCTGGGCCTCTCTGGAGCATCCTCGCACAATTGTGAATTTGTACATGAGTGAAGGGAACATATGTGCAGTTAAAATCAGGTTAAAAACATCTTGCTCCAGAGTTACTCATGCAGCCCACCCATCCTTGTGTGAAAGACCTCTAGGGACGGGGCTGACATAACTCCTTTGGGTAGGCTTTTCCAAAGTCGGATTCCGGAGGGGAAGAAGGAGAACTTGTAGCAATCTACGCTGGTGAATGGTTGTAGGTATCTGTTGGCGTGGCCCCTGGTGTGTACTCCAGAAGGGATCAGTATGTGTTGGGCTTGGATGACTACCAGGTTGTTTATGACTCTATACATCATCACTGCTTTGGTATATTGGCGGCGAGATGCTAAGGTGTCCCAGCTAAGTTGACTCATCATAGCAGTGACGCTGCTGGTATTGCGATAGTCGCCTGTGCAGAACCTGGCTGCGCCCCGTTGACAGTTCTCGAGTTTGCTGATGTTGGCCTTTGTGTGTGGGTCCCATACTGATGACCCATACTCGAGCTGGGGTCTGACTACTGTCTTGTAGCAAGTTGCCATGATGTCACGTGGGCAGTGTGATAAGTTCCGGCAGAGAAAGGCAGTCGTTGAGTTCGCCTTCTTTGCTGTTGAGTCTATGTGGCTGTTCCAGGAGAGTGTGCTGTCGATCGTAACGCCCAGGTTCTTTGCCTTCTTGGTCTGCTTCAGTATTTGGCCATGGATGGAGTAAGGCTTATCTATCACTTTTGGCTTGTTGGTGATGCGGATCATCTCGCACTTGTCTGAGTTGAACATCATTTGCCATACTCGAGCTGGGGTCTGACTAGTGTCTTGTAGCAAGTTGCCTTGATGTCACGTGGGCAGTGTGATAAGTTCCGGCGGAGAAAGGCAGTCGTTGAGTTTGCCTTCTTTGCTGTTGAGTCTATGTGGCTGATCCAGGAGAGTTTGCTGTCGATCATAACGCCCAGGTTCTTTGCCTTCTTGGTCTGCTTCAGTATTTGGCCATGGATGGAGTAAGGCCTATCTATCACTTTTCGCTTGTTGGTGATGCGGATCATCTCGCACTTGTCTGAGTTAAACATCATTTGCCAGTCCTGCTCCCAGTCTTGTAGGTGGTCCAGATCCTCTTGTAGTGCACTGCAATCCTCCACGGAGACGATGGTCCTGTATAGTAGGCAGTCATCTGCGAAGAGGCATGCTGTGGAGGAGACTCTACCTGGCAAGTCATTGATGTAGACTAGGAACAGGAGGGGTCATAGGACTGTACCTTGAGGGACGCCTGATGTCACTTGTGCTGGAGAAGATGTCTTGCCATCCAGTACCACCTTTTGTTGTCGGTGTGTGAGGAAACTTTCGATCCATCCCAGAGTCTTGCCCCTGATCCCGTAGTAGTGGAGCTTGGCTGATAGACGTTGATGGGGGACCTTGTCAAAAGCCTTGGAGAAGTCAAGCAGTATTGCGTCAATTTGTTGTTTGTTGTTCAGGCCTGCTGCGAGCTCCTGGACAGTGGTGATGAGTTGCGACTCGCAGGATCTCTTCTTCCGGAAGCCATGCTGTTGGTCGGGGAGGAGATTGTTTGCGTCTAGGAAACTCATCACGTTGAGAAGCTTGAAATATTAGGGTCAGCATTGGTGTTATGGCTGTGGCCACTTCCTTCAAAAATCTAGAGGAGATCTGATCAGGGCCTGTAGCCTTGTGTGGGTTGAGATTCTCAAGGAGAATCACGCCCTTCTCGTGGATGTACAGTGGAGGTGCTGCTTCTTGGTGACTTGGGCCCATGTTAGGAAGGTTCGTAACATCCTCTTCAGTAAATACGGAGGAGAACTGGCTGTTGAGAATCTCGACTTTGGCGCTTGGGTCCGAGTTGCTGGTACCATCTTTCTTAAGGGGTGTTACCCCCGAGCTGTTGCTCTTCATGCTCTTCCCGTATGAGAAGAGCTTCTTATTGTTGGTACCAGGCTCGCTGACCATGTTTCAAACATACTCATTCCTGGCTTCACGGCATTTCTGCTGGTTCTGTTTCTGAATACTTCTCTAGATGTCCCAGTCTGATTGGTTTTTGGATTTCCTGCTTTAAGCTCTCTTCTTCCTTCTTGACAGACGTCTGACAATCCGGTTCGGCCAGGGTTGGCTAAATCTGGTTAATGTCATCTTAGAAGGTACAAACTCTTCGATGGTACTCGAGCACTTATTTTTGAATATAGTCCACAGGGTGTTGATGGGAGTACTTGTGTTGTGTTCTTCTGTGAAACGTTGGGAAAATGAGCTGAGGTCTTCATTCATGGCCGGTATGTTTGACTTTTTCCACAAATAGATACAGCGTTGGACTGGTTTCTGCCGTCTAGGGGTGATGTTTGAATCCACAAGAACTATGTCATGGTCACTTATTCAAGGAATGGGAGAGAATCTATCTACCAAAGTTGGTCTGTTGGTGCAAAAGATATCAAGAGTGTTGTCGTTTTGGGTGGAGATTCTATTACCCTTTGTGCAGAAAGTGCTTGAGTTTCCTTTAAAATGTGTTTCTTTTGCAGCTTTAGTTTGAAAACATTTTTTGAATGTTGAAATATGTCCAAACATAAAAGACCAACCACTAACTTTTTGTTAGCTTTTTAATGTTTCTACCTATGTTTCTGAAAATCCTTTATCATCTCCTGTCCTTTATTCTGTTTACACTTTAAATGGTGACTGACTACCTTTGCTGAAACAGGATGAAAATGTCTTGGTGCAAGATACATGCCTTACGGAAGTTCTCCACTGCATTGCCTTCCAAGCAGCAATCAATGGCCCGAGTGAATGAAATCAACATACAGTTACTGCCAGAATCTCTTCATAAACAGGTGCCAATAATAAATAAATAAACAATTTTGCTATACTTTCATTGTTAATGCTGGTGTTTGTGCTTATGTCGTTCTTTTTGAATAGTAAATAAGTTGTTTTACAAAAAAAAAGAATAAATTTAAATAAATAACGTGTTTTTCAAACAACATTATGTTATGTTTATAAATGATGTATAATGATATCTTATAATATGTTATAATTACATCTTTCCTTTAAAAAATGGAGAAAATGCAAACAAGACAAACAAAAAAACATACCGGTATACTATTTACATATATATATATATTCATTTCAAAGATATTCAAAGAAGTACCAAAAGGTAGTGAAGCGCAGCAAGATAACACGACGTGGAGCAAGTCATCTCCCTTGGATGAAGAGAAGGTGAAGGTCATAAGATCCCTGACCCAAGAACGGTTGAAACAAGTTCAGGATCATTTGAAGAAACACAATCTGTGGGGCAAGAATGTTCCACTTAAGCCTGATATAGAGTTGAAACTGCCGGAATTTGAAGGTTCGTATTATAAGGTTAATGAACATTTTATTGGTTTGTGAAGTCTAAATTGAATTTTTTAATCATTTAGGAACATTTTGTTTAACATAGTTTCCACAATAATGTTGAGTATATTTGAAAATCAACAGCAACTCATCTGAATACATGATGTTTTTAATTGTATTTAGCATTTTGCTATGTATAAAGTGAGAGTGAAAACAATCAATTATGCTCATGTTTGTCCGGGAGGCGGAAAACTACAACGGGCGAGGCATGGTATAGGGGTGATAACCCCAAAAAAGGGTTAGGGTAAGGGTTAGGGTTAGGGGTCGGGTTAGGGTTAGGGTTGGGTTTAGGCTAACCCAAACCCTAACCCGACCCCTAACACTAACCCTAACCCTAACCATAACCCTCTAATCCCCCCTTGCGCAATACCATACCATGCCTCGCCCGTTGTAGTTTACCGCCTCCCTGTTTGTCCTGGTTTTTTTTGTATTTGTTTATTTTGCCATTTTTAACAGTATTTCATTTTGTCCTAAAGACAGAAAACAGTTCCTGAATAAGGTTTTGCTGCACATATTGAGTTTTTTAGTACTCCTCTTATCTTAACGCTAAAGCATACACAGTGGGGGTTATCACGTGATGGACAAGATGGCGACATCCATGAACAGACAGGTATTTTTGGGCGTTTGATACCCTTTATTACCTTTATTACTTTTTAAAATGCCACTCATATTCCAGCCATATGGACAAGAAAGTTATGAGTGTTTATATTGTTTTAATTTTCGCACTATAGTTCGACTTTACTCGCTGTGAAATTTCTTAGCAGGATGACCTAATTACAGCTCCACTTTGCAGCAATAGGAAATACACGCTAATCACTTTCCTACTGATATGGCTGGAAAGTGAGCGTCATTTACAAATTAAACAAAAGTAATAAAGGGTATAAAACGGCGAAAAATACCTGTGTCGGAATTGATGTCGCCATTTTGTCTATCACGTGATTACCCCCTCTGATACATGTTCAAGAATTATAAAATTGTACAGTTTAATTTTTTGTTCGCCTTGTGCACTTTTAAGATTTTTATGTTAACGAAAGAAAAAAATTATAATGTCTGCCCTTTTATGTTTTCACATAGGTGATGACATAGGGCAACATTTCCGCAGCATTGCCTCACAGCAAGTGGACAGCTACAAGGTATTAGATGTGAGAAAAATTGGGCATAATGCATGTGCGTAAAGTGTCGTCCCAGATTAGCCTGTGCAGTCCGCACAGGCTAATCAGGGACAACACTTTCCTCCTAAATTGGATTTTTTCTAAGAAGAGACTTAATTTAAACGAAACATGTCATAAAAGCGAAAATTGTTGTCCCTGATTAGCCTGTGCGGACTGCACAAGCATTATGACCAGTTTTCTCAGAACACGACACAATTTGTATTATATTGTATTTTCATTAGTTCAGTGGATCCCCTCTATTTCGAAGTTGTTGGGACTGTCAAAAACTCTTCAAAATATGTATGTATGATATTGTGATGATGTCTTCTGTATTATAATAGTAGAAAAATTGTTCATGAAATCATCATATCATTGTAATGTCAATAAACCAAACACAAATTTATATATTTAATAATAATGAAGAAAGAAAAGGACAATGTAATAATAAAGATAGAGCACTTCAATGAGCATTTCTTCAAATTAACACTTCCGTCCATCAGAACTCTTTTGTTCCCATCTCCACTCAATGCGGATTATTAACCCACTAGAACTATGAACAAATTGGAATGTTAAAAAAAATGATCAAAAGAATGACAAGCATTTATAACAACTTGACAAACAACGTGCCCTTAGTTATTAAATGAAAAACTTTCTGAAAAATGGGACCGTAAAAACAAGTGATGCAACAGGTTACAAAAAACAGTAAGCGGTTAATCTTTTGCCGTAATCGGTTATTAAGTGGTTAACTGAAAAACCTTTAGTATTAAAAATGTTATTATATAGTACACGTTAAAGATGTCATACTGCTGGTACATGTACTCTCTATAGAAACGAAAGTAATTTAAGATCCCTTGCGTTGATAACATATCTGTTTCTNCATCAGAACTCTTCTGTTCCCATATCCACTCAATGCGGATTATTAACCCACTAGAACTATGAACAAATTGGAATGTTAAAAAACATGATCAAAAGAATGACAAGCATTTATAACAACTTGACAAACAACGTGCCCTTAGTTATTTAATGAAAAACTTTCTGAAAAATGGGACCGTAAAAACAAGTGATGCAACAGGTTACAAAAAACAGTAAGCGGTTAATCTTTTGCCGTAACCGGTTATTAAGTGGTTAACCGAAAAACCTTTAGTATTAAAAATGTTATTATATAGTACACGTTAAAGATGTCATACTGCTTGTACATGTACTCTCTATAGAAATGAAAGTAATTTAAGATCCCTTGCATTGAGAAAATATCCGTTTCTTAATAGAAATGTATTATAACATTTATTTTAATAATGTTGTAAATGTATGCTTATATTTTGTATTTATTTTTTTCTGCGTAAAATCATATGAGTAAAAAGTTAAAAGAACTACAAAATGTTCATTTTCACGTGCCTTTATTGTATTTTTGGTTGTGCAGCTTATATTACATTATTTACGTTCGCGTGGTATCACTCAAAACAATGTTGTGTTTCTTTCTTTATTCCGTTTAATTTTATAAACTCAAATTCACTTAATACAAAAAATTAAAAATGTGTTTTTTCTTTCAGGTTGTTGTTTTTTTAAATAACTGTTTGATTTATGTTTATTAATTAAATTAGTTTAATAATTTGTTTTCTTAAATAAAACTCGTCTCAGACGATAGTGAGGGCATCGTTGATGACGTAAATGACTACTTATAATAATGATTTCTTATAAAATTAAAATGACGTTAACTCGACAACATTTTAACAACAAATGATAATTGTGATAAAATTATAACTTATAAACACTTTATTTTCGCGAGCAATCAGTGTTGGATATTGGTTATCAAAACATAAAAATAAGTCGTCCATTGTCTCGACTGAAAGCGAGTTAGATAAATGAGTCAATTACGTCTTGGCTTATAGGGGCTCCACTTTCCGCAGTTCGCTAGTTGAATTTTAAACATAACAAAAGTGTCAATTATCAAAACATACCCCCTGTTTGTAACCACAAAGGTACTGATTTATTGCTTTATAACTTTGTTTGTTGACACGTTATTTATTACTGTCGTTGGTGCGGCATGTTGTTCTAACTTGTCGCAAGCGTAAGTTGGCAGTATGTCATGCGCAAAACTTAGAAGCATACGAATAATTCCATGAAAAAAAAAACATAATATTTTTTTTATCAGGTTAACCTTTTCCCCAAAATGTAACCAGTTAACTGGTTGTTTCAGTAGGTTTACCGGTTAACCTCTTGCATCACTAGTAAAAACTTAAAAATAGCTCTTCATTCTAATTTGTTGTTAGAAAAAGCGTGGTGGTCAACTGCATCAATTAATCCATACTACATGTACTGGTATAATAAACTTTAATATGTTAAAAGACCTGTACAAATGTAATGTGAACTGGATACTTGATTAGATTGAAATCGTCATATCATTTATATTTATACTTTTTCATGCTTAAGTCTATGATTACGGATAAGAAGCTTAAGTGAAAGAATGTAAGTCATCAACAAAATTTCTTCAATGTTTTGAATAATAAGAATAATTAAATGTCCTTTGTTATTTTCAAAAAGGCACTGGCACAGAGACTCTGTGGTTGTGAGTTGCCAAGGAAACCTGAAGAGTGGGCGCTGCTACCTGGCTGGGTCCGGTATGGGGCAGACGGTATACCGGAGCCGGTAGAGTTCCCGCCAGATGACGTCCTGGTATTTGATGTGGAGGTCGTAGTTCAGGAGGGAAGTTACCCTACCATGGCAACAGCCGTGTCGGATAAATACTGGTAAGGGGTGTTTATTGATAGCTTTTAATATAATTTGAAAGGGTATGTCAGTTGCAAAAAAGTTGTCCAAATTATGTACTGTAAGAAAGGAGAAAATTGGTGATGAATGGTTTTTGGAGAAATCTTAAATCGTTTAAACTGGTAATTACTAATGTTCTAACATTTCTTCATTTTTAGGTCTGCATAAGACAGCAGAGGCTGTATGAATAAAAAATGTATAATCCTCCAATTTTATAATATTTACCTTGTAAAGTTGTAACAAATGAGTTTAGATTTTTATGTCGTTACATTTAAATTTTAGATCACTGATAAGCTTTTGATTGTTTTCAAAGATAATTTAGAACTTACGCAAGATACCTATGAGCCTCGCTCTGTGAGAAAGGGGTTTAATGCATGTACGTAAAGTGTGCACAGGCTAATCTGGGATGACACTTTCTGCTTTTATGGTATTTTTTCGTTTAAAGAAACTCTTCTTAGCAAAAATGATGTTTAGGCGGAAAGTGACGTCCCTGATTAGCCTGTGCGAACTGCTGGGACGACACTTTACGCACATGCATTAAACCCCCATTTTCTCAGAGCGCGACTCCTATATTTTCACATCCCCTAGGTATTCATGGTGCTCAGACTACGTAGTGGCAGATAAGTTTCGCTGGGCTTCAAAAGGAATCGACCTCGATGACCTTATACCTTTGGAAACAAGGATTGGTTCAACATCTGTGACGTCTAGTAAGCCACGCCTTGTGATGGGTCACAATGTGGCCTTTGACCGGTCCTTTGTCAAGGAACAATATCTTGTAAAGGTGTGTATTTATTTTACATTAAAATGTACAGAGAAATGAGAGAGCAAAGTTTGATTCACTGGACATTTTATTAATAACGCTGCTCAGTTTAAACTATATAAAATTGTGTTATAAGGTTAGGCGGAAAATTGTCTGAAAAAGGTGTGCAATTTCTTAGTATAAGACTTTTAAGGCTTAATGCAGGTGCGTTAAGTATCGTCCCATATGAGCCTGTGCAGTCCTGCACAGGCTAATCAGGGAGGACACTTTCCACCTGATTTGGATTTTCTCAAGAATATACGACACTTAATGTGTATGCATTAAGCCCCATTTTCCTTGAGTGAGGCTATACATTTTTACATTAAACATTTAGTGGTATTTTTGCAGAAATTGCGGCTGCGGTTCTTGGACACCATGTCGTTGCACATTGCTGTATGCGGGTTAACCGGCTTTCAGCGCACTCTATACAAGGCAGCTCAGACTGACAGCTTGACGAAACCCATCCTCGACTATAAGCTGAAACAGAAAAAATGGGGTGCAATGGTTGTAAGTTGATTTGAGCCTCGTTCTGGGAAAACTGGGCTTAATGCATGTGACCAAAGAGTCATTCCAGATTTGGCTGTGCAGTCAGCACAGGCAAATCAGGGAAGACACTTTCTGCTTTTATTTAATTTTTTCGTTTAAAGAGGTCTCTTCTAAACAAAAAACAAGTTTAGGCATTAAGTGTCATCCATGACTTATAATGATAACCCTTTGCATGCTGGGAAATTTGCTGTCTGCTAAAATGTTGTCTGCTGAATTTCTAAAATCATCATTTTCTTCACTTTTTTCCAAAGACCACTATCAGAATAGCAAACAGTTTGGATCCAGATGAGACGCCACGTTCTGTGGCGTCTCATCTGGATCCAAACTGTTTGCAAAGGCCTTCAAACTCCGGTTCCAGCACTGTAAGAGTTAATGCCTACACCTATTAGTGTGTATTCCGCTGCTTAAAGGCTGGTAAGATAATGGAGAAGAAGCGGACTGATAGCTTGCATCAAATCTATTAAAAGCATATGCAGTGTGAAGACATCTTCGATGGTTGAACTTGACATTGAACCAGATGATGTTAACTATAGAGGTGTTGGGAAACTCAAATGGTTTTTCGCACTACAAAAGATGAATGTTATGTTCAATCTTCAGGTGTCAAAATCCTGACCAAACTGGATTTAGTTGTGAAAGTTGCATAATGGAACAAATCACTATAAATTCACGCTCTATATCAGTTGTTAGAAATTAATTTCCTATGTATGCTTTCAACAAACTGTGTGTCTTTTGATTAGCTGTAAATTTTATTATCCAATTGGACCATGACCACCATAAAAACTTATAGACTGACCAGTATTTGTATAGCCTTGGGCTCTGACCAAATTGCTAATCTGGCTAATCAGGGATACCACATTCTGCCTTTTAGGGAATTGTTTTTTTGAAGGAGGTCTCTTTTAAAACGAAAAGCCAGTCTAGGCGGAAAGGGTTTCTCTGATTAGCCTGTTTATTTGTTTGATTATTAATTTTTATTTTCAAGGGATTATTTGTGTGATTATTAATTTTTATTTTAAACATGTTTAACGGTATTTCAGAGATATCAAGGCAGTCAGTTAACCTACTAACACTTCCTAGATAAGCTGGTTTTACCAATACTAAGTTGCTAAAAATATTATTAAAGTTTTTACTAAAACTCGATTATAACTCACTTGAGCAGGTAGTGGTCATCAGGAGCTTTGAGGATACCATGTTGTCCGTCAGTCTGTGCATCTGTCCATCCGTATGTTTTTGCTTCTTACAACTTCTCCTTCTGAACTGCTTGGCAGGTTTTTAGCCAAACTCCACAGGAATGATCCTTGTGTTACCCTATAACAAAGTTGTTAATTCCTGTCCATTGCATATATAGGGCACCAGAGCAAAAAATTGATTTAAACTTAAAACTTAAAAAAAAAATCGTCTCTGAAACCACAAGGGTCATGCCTTTAATATCTGGTTATTATTATTATATTACTGGTTCTATCCAGGAAATGGACTCAAGAGCGTTTCAATAAGCCGCTTTCAATGCAAAAGAGCTAAAATATATAGTATTCAAACTAGCATTAAGTTCTGAATATATTTTTATACTCTGAAGAGTGATGACTGGAAAGTGACGAGTTCCCTGAACAATCTGTCTGACGTCCACCATCTACACGTGGGAGGTGAGAGATTGGACAAGGACCCCCGCAACATCTTCGTTGAAGGAACCATGCAGGACGTGCGCAACAACTTCCAGGTACAGCAAGGAACGTTTGTGTTGTTAGCTCACCTGAGCAGAACATGCTCATAGTGAGCTTTGATTATCAACTTTTGTCCATCGTGTTCAAAGATAAAAATGCACCTAGAAATTAACCCTTTGCATGCTGGGAAATTTGTCGTCTGCTAAAATGTCTTCTGCTGAATTTCTAAAATCAACATTTTCTTCACTTTTTTTCAAAGACCACTATCAGAATAGCAAACAGTTTTGATCCTGATGAGACGCCACGTTTTGTGGCGTCTCATCTGGATCCAAACTGTTTGCAAAGGCCTTCAAAATCCGGTTCCAGCGCTCAAAGGGTTAAATATGTATGTTTCATAGAGTAATTTCATTATTTTGAATTCCACCTTCTCAGAATTGTGTAGTTTCTCTGGGCCTCAGGTGAGCTCCTTAGGGTCCAGGAACCTCTTGTCTTGGATTAAGTTGTGTGTTTTTTTTTACAGAATTTCAGTCATTACACAACATTCAGTTGACCTTTTTAGTTCTCATGCTTTTCATAATTATGCAAGTTTATTAAATCTCGGCCAACTAAGTCAGTTGGCAGAGCTCTGTATTAAAAATCAGAGGACCGCAAATTTGATCACAGACCCGGAGAGAAAATGTGTCGAGTTCTGAGAAAACTGGGCATAATGCATGTGCGTAAAGTGGCGTCCCTGATTAGCCTGTGCAGTCCTCACAGGCTAATCAGGGACGACACTTTCCGCTTTAATTGGGTTTTTGCTAAGAAGAGACTTCATTTAAACGAAAAATGTCATAAAAGCGGAAAGTGTCAGCCCTGATTAGCCTGTGCGGACTGCACAGGCTAATCTGGGACGACACTTTACGCACAAGCATTATGCCCAGTTTTCTCAGAACATGACACAAATGTGCGTGGGGATTGGTCCACGGCCATTTTACGACACTTATACATAATTTTTGGTTGTGCTATATTATACCAGTGCATGTGTTGGTATCGGCAAATAACATGGTCGTAACATTGAAGTAAGGCAGCTGTCCGTTACTGACTCGTAGTACTGGTAAACCATGCAGATTGGCGGATACTTAAACGATGATGAAAAGAAGACATGGTCGGTAATCACAGGCGCCATGTTGGATATGTTGAAAAAAACATATAAAACCTACCACCCTGTAGAATTATTCGTGAAATGTCAAAACATCCAGTCCTTAGCGCCACCTCCGAAGTAGCATTGGCTCATTTATTAATGCATCGCAAAAAAGAGTTGTAGCCCATGATAACCGGTCGTGGAAGACCACTCGTGATTTTTAGTTAAACAGGTCAAAGGTCAAGGTCACATTGTAACATTAAAGTAAGTGTCTGCTTGATATATCTTGAGAACTCTTTGAACTCACTCAAATTAGAACGATATATACTTGGAAAGAAAGAAAGACACCTATTGATATTGAAGTCAACAGATGAAAGGTCAAGGCCATAGGGATTGTAACATGAAAGGATGGCCATTTTGTTTTCACACAATATCTAGAAAAGGCTTTTACTTATGATAACGCACCGTGTGATGCTTACTTGGGATAAAATGAAGATTCTTATTGAGTTTTAAGTCAACAGTTAAAAGACTTAGGTCACATGGGCTTTTTACATGAAACCATTCAGGGTTTTTTTTTGCCCGATTTTATAGGTGAAAAACGGCTATGTTACCAATCCCAAAAAGTATATTTTTTTCCAAAATGTGGCAAAAAATTCCCAATTTCCCCCCC
>VMBQ01001639.1:0-34507 GCA_007657795.1 Dreissena rostriformis | reverse complement strand
ACCATTTCAGGGCCAAAAAACCCTTCTTTCATGTAGCCGAATATCGGCTGCTTCCCCAACCGAAATAACCACTTTTTTTCCCCAAATGGAACTCAAAAACTCCAATTTGAGGGGTAAAAAAAAAAAAAAAAAAAATCGGAAATTGGGACGGGTCCACTTGGGGATCTAAATCCACAGTCAGTGCAAGTTTGTTTCGGTAGAGAATCTGTACCTCCCTAACTTTGTGGCCACCCAATATAATTTTTTTCATGTATAAACTCCATTATCCAAATGAAATACAAATTTCTTATTTTCCCCAAATAAGAAAAAATCGCGCTATTTTTCCCCTAAGAAAAGGCTGAGGCCCCTTCCCCAAAAAGGGTGTTTTGGCCCTGGGTGAGCGCCTTAGGGACCACGGCCCTCTTGTTTAAGGATTAATTAATAACATATATAAGCTTCCATTTGCAACTCCTTCTTAATTTTGCTTGTGATTTTCGTCAAACTTTTACATCATAATAATCTCCAGTGTTTATAGTCAAGGTTTTGCAATTTATTAATTATATTTAAGGAGTTTTTGCCCTTTTCTTAAATTATATATTAAAGTATTTTTGTGCAACTATTCCTACATTTTGCATGCGATTTTTGCCAAAACTTGACAGAATAATTTTCTGAAAGTGCTACAGCACTTATTGTTAAGGTCATGGAGTAATGGCCCTTTTTTTAAATTACATATATAAGCTTCTATTTGCAACTTCTACATTTTTCTTGAGATTTTTGCCAAACTTTTACAGAATATATATATGCAAGTGCATATTGTCACGTTTTGTGAATTAATTTTTTTTTTTTAGGACTAATTGCTTTTTGTTAATAATAACGTATAAAACACTTTTTTTTTTCTTTGAAATTAATCACAAATTTTGACTAGCTTGACAACAATGCATCCATGGCGATGGAAACACTGTCTGTTACAGCTTTTTGTTTATACTGCATATTCATATTATTCTTTATACATTAATTTATTTTTTACCTCTCCTAGCCACAATACCAATTGTAATACATCCCTGCGACCTGTTATTGGTAAATGAAGTCTCAATAAGATGTTTGTGGCAACCTTAGGTAACCATGGACACAATAACACTTTTCTGTTAGTGACAGTAGTTATCTTGTCTGGATTACGAAACTTGATCCGTTTGATCAATGTGCTGTATCTACATTATGTACGTCACCTATGTGTTTGTCACCCGAGTATTTCATATTCAGACTATTTTTCGCAGAGGTAGATGAACTTTTCGTTATTTGGGTTCACTTTGTTTGTAGAAGGAGTAATTATGTGTAATTAAACAGCATGACTTATTGCTATAAGACGATGAAATGGTAGTGTAATTTGTTGATTTGTTTTTACAATATGAATGGATTAAAATCTTAAAGTTGATGCTGATATTATGCAATCATGAAATTAATGTACAACGATTCCATAGCAACAATAACTGGTAAAAATATTTCTGAGTTGGATCTTTTTGACCTAGGAATACATTTTGCAAACAGAGAAGATGTTGTTGGACAAAGTCGTGACAGTTATGAGAATGCCATTGTGCACATTTGGCAGATACTTCCCCTGTTTGTGATGGCATTCGGACTGATTTCTAACATCGTCTGTCTGATGTTCTGGCGAATGCAGTTAAAAAAGACGTTGCTGGCTGGATTTCTTTTTTTTCTGTCCTTAACTGACATTTTCGGACTGTTCACTGAGCCGATGTTTCAGTGTCTGCAGCATTGGTTTCTCGCAGAATGGAATCACTTCTCAACAGGATGTGTCTTCATGGAATGTTTGTACACAATGGTGATCATGACCTCTCAGTGGCTGGTATTTTTTATCACATGCAGTTGTGCCACAAACTTCTGCTTCCCCGATACGAAAACACCTTGTACGGAAACGCCAAAGAGATCCATTTTCTGTATAATCTTCGTAATCGTGGTCTCTTTAATTCTGAGTTTCCACCCGTTCTACATGGAAAACCAGCAGACAACAAAGTACGAAGTATTGACCAGGATGTGCAGCAGTTCACTGAACGAAGAAACAGAAGACGGGAATGTGTACCGTTTTAGCTGGAGCTGGGTTATAAACCTTATGACCTGTTTTTTCCCAGTCACACTTACACTAGCCAGTCTTATCGCAATATACCTGATGATAAAAGCATTCAAGAAAAGGCAGCAGAACCCTATACTCGACATCGTCCGCACAATTTCAGACGAGGACAAGACGACTGTCAACATCGCGTACTTTCTGGCGTGTACGTCGTTGATCAGCATTCTGCCCTTGACATTCTTCAAGGCTCTAAGGCCGGAGATGTATTTGTCCAGACTTGAGTTGGTATACACAGTTTTCCGCCTTCTCCCGCATTTGAATTTCGCCACGAAGATTGTCATGTACTGTTGTGCGTGCACTAAGTTCAGAACTTACGTTTGCACCATGTTTTGCCGAGCAGTCGATATTAACAAGTCGATGAAAAGGCTTTGGGTCTGGCAACCTAGAGTGCGTATCGTGCTACCGAAACTGCGTATCGATACAAACAGCGTCGCAAGTGATGACAACTATTCCCCAGCAACAATAATTTCTGATGAGGACATTTAGTGTAAAGTTTAGATCAACATTTCAACGTTTTCAATGTTCTTATAAATTCATAGATTATCATATTTTTAATACAAAGTTATTCACATAACACATAGTGTATTACATGTTTTGTAACCAGGCTTAGTTTAGAAGGAGTTTGATTGCTTAGGAAATTTGAATAACTGGCCAGAGAAAAAGTGCATAGCCAGGAAACTGACACCAGCTTAAAGGCTATGTGTTGTCTTGTGCTGATATATGTGATTATGTTCTGTTAAACCAATCAGCGTCATAAAGCAGTTTTTGTTGTTATATTTTTCTGACAAATTATAAATTGTATTTATATAACTAAGTATGACCTTAATGTTCATTGTGATTCTGTTATGTCAATTATTTTTTTAAAGGGTGAATGATCGAGAAGTATAAAATAATTGACAAGTTCAATTTTGGTTTGTAATTCTAATGAAGTAAATTTACTTGCCTTTATCAGTCAGCAGTGTTAGGTCTATTAAACATTTCATTGGTTGTATGAATACAGTGTGTGACTGGTATTGTAACTAATAAAATCAAATGTCACAAGATTTGCTTTGTAATGGCTGATTATACCCCGCCAGAGGCGGAGGGATATTGTTTTGGCGTTGTCCGTCCGTCCGTCCGTCTGGCACTTTTGTGTCCGGAGCCATATCTTGGAAGTGCTTTGGGGGATTTCATTGAAACTTGGTATGAGTATATATATATGGATAAGAGGAGGATGCACTCCAAATGGCATTGTACATCATCTGTTAATAACCGAGTTATGGCCCTTTGTATCTTGAAAAAATGCTTTTTACTATAGGCACTTTTGTGTCCGGAGCCATATCTTGGCAGTGCTTTGGCGGATTTCATGGAAACTTGGTATGAGTATACATGTATATATGGATAACAGGAGGATGCACCCCAAATGGCATTGTACACCATCTGTTAATAACGGAGTTATGGCCCTTTGTATCTTGAAAAAATGCTTTTTACTATAGGCACTTTTGTGTCCGGAGCCATATCTTGGAAGTGCTTTGGCGGATTTCATTGAAACTTGGTATGAGTATATATATGGATAAGACGATGATGCACGCCAAATGGCATTGTACACCATCTGTTAATAACGGAGTTATGGCCCTTTGTATCTTGAAAAAATGCTTTTTACTATAGGCACTTTTGTGTCCGGAGCCATATCTTGGAAGTGCTTTGGCGGATTTCATTGAAACTTGGTATGAGTATATATATGGATAAGAGGATGATGCACGCCAAATGGCATTGTACACCATCTGTTAATAGCGGAGTTATGGCCCTTTGTATCTTGAAAAAATGCTTTTTTCTGTGACAAAGCTCTAATTTGGCGGGGGATATCAATTCAACGAATTTGCTTGTTCAAATTAGTTGCAGAAATCATCTTTGAAGTAAAGTGTTTGTATCTGTATATATATGTTGTTGTATAGATTATGTATTTTGTTGTGTATATATATTTTGAAGTTTATAATATATATTGTTTTAGAGACCCATGCACACACGTGAATAATATAATCCTTAGGTCTTACACAATCATTTATAATAAAAGTTCACATCCAGAAATTTTACAGAATTAAGTAGTCAATCAAATTTCAATGATTTGGGGTCTTATGTTTGAAATGTGTTAAATGTTGAGAGCAACATATTAGGGATCAAACACTAGGTCACTAGGTCAAATGAAAGAAATAGCTTGTTACACTCTAGAGGCATATTGATTGCCCAATCTTCATAAACTTTGTCACAATATTTGTCCTTCTGATATCTTGGTGGAAACATGATCCTAAGGGTAAAAAAACTAGGTCAATAGGTCAAATTAATGAAAAAGCTTGTGAACACATTTATTTCCCAATCTTCATGAAACTTTAACACATTTAATATTATACCTTTATTTTTATTTAACAACATATCTTGTATTGAGTCCAGGTATACTAACCATGAATTGATATACTTTTTTTGTTGTATTATCAAATGAGCATGATTAAATTTGTAATCTGTAAAGTTTTATTGTTAATGTGATGCTAACATATTCTAGCTACAAATAAAAAGTGCTCATGTTTTTTGTGTTTATTCTTTGTCCTGAAAAAAAGAGAAAATTATGCTACACGTGTTCTACGTCACGTCATCCAAATGGAAAGCATGGGTGTATTTAATTTTCAAATCAAACCTGCTCTACCCATGTGTTCAGGGTCTTTTATGTGTAAAATCCTGACAAAACTGATTTAGTGTTGTGAAAACGTGGTCACCAGGTCTATAGACCTCTTGTTGAGACTTCAATGTTATGACAAAAGGTATGACCATGTGTGAATGCAATCTTTGCCGATATGACAAGCTTGAATAAAGACCTAGCTTTTGATTGTATTTGGGTTAAGCAAGGTCAAGATCAGTTGTCTCTTAAAATATAAAAACAGCTTCTTCTTAACTCTTTCAGTGCTGGAACCGAATTTTGAAGGCCTTTGCAAACAGTTTGGATCCAGATGAGACGCCACAAAACGTGGCGTCTCATCAGGATCCAAACTGTTTGCTATTCTGATAGTGGTCTTTGAAAAAAAGTGATGAAAATGTTGATTTAACTTTAGTTTGGATGGGGGTATTGTACTTAACCCTTTGCATGCTGGGAAATTTGTCGTCTGCTAAAATGTTGTCTGCTAAATTTCTAAAATTAGCATTTTCTTCGAATTTTTTTCAAAAAATACTATCAGAATAGCAAACAGTTTGGATCCTGATGAGACGCCACATTCTGTGGCGTCTCATCTGGGTCTAAACTGTTTGCAAAGGCCTTCAAAATCCGGTTCCAGCGCTCAAAGGGTTATATTTTGTGCATTGGTAGCTAACATGCAGACTGAATTTACTCAAAGGTCAAGGTTGCTGTTCTAAAAAATAGAAAAACAGTTTCCACTTAATAACGAGAGTTTTCATGAGGACATAGTTCTGAAATTATTTGAGATTTGAATTTTGTCCAGGGGTGTCAAGGTCACGGTTACTGAAAATATGAGATCTATTTCTGCTCATTAACTATCGTTTTGATGGATTAAGTTCCCCCTTTCTAAGTCATACAGTTTTCTTCGAATATTTACCAAATCTTCTGGAAACGTTTTTTGACAGAAAATTATAGAAATCCAAGACTGATTACCAGCCAATTCGCACCAGGCTTTTCAGACTTATTGCTGTTAGTTTTTTTTTAAATGAAAAAATCACTGTTTCCTCTCAAAATTTCATAGTTTTGAATGATTCTTTAAGAAATTTCATAGAAATAGCATGTATACAACTTGAAAAAGCCTGAAAAGATGCATAAAATATGCTATAAGATTAGGGAAATAAATGCTAGATATGTTACATATTGTCAAAAATCTGTCCAACATTTTGTGGTTAGAGACTATTTTGTTTTGTGTTTAGAGACTATTTTGTACATGAGACCATTGACCCCTCTAAAATTCAGTTTGTTCTTGTAATTATACGTAACATAATAACATGACTTATGTTCTTCATATTACTTATTTTATTTAATTATCCAGCCAATGTGGTCAAACACATATGGGATCAAATGGGGTTAATTTTTTACGACTAGAGTATGCATGTTACTCTGTTCATGTCCTTGTTTTTTTATTTAGTTTAATAAAATAATAAAACGTTGTAAACCTGGTTCAATGGCGTTGCCATGTTTCTTGTAGAACTGTTTCCTTGATTGAATTTCTACCAATATCAGGCTTCTTGAAAACTTCCAATACTTTGGACATATATGATGTTTTTTCGTCCGGACTGGCTTTTTCCAGTTTAAAAGCGGTCAGACTGTTTTTATGATCAATTATGCGTAAGAAAGACAAGCCAGATAATGTTCACAAATTCTTTGTGACAGTTTTCTCAAATTACAAGATGCATTTTTTAGCTTGTTTTCCTCATTAATTAAGTCCAGATATGACCATACCATGTGAAACTCTTAAATTCTATGACAATGCCAGACTTGCAACTGATGCCGTTGACTTGAGCCTCATTCTGGGAAAATGGGGTTCAATGCATGTGCGTAAAGTGACGTCCCAGATTAGCCTGTGCAGTCTGCACAGGCTCATCAGGGAAAACACTTTCTGCCTCAAAATGAATTTTTGCAAAGAACATTCAAAAACTTCCTTTAAACAAAAAATGAATATAAAAGGGACAAGTGTCATCCCTGATTAGCCTGTGATGACTTGACAGGCTTATCTTGGACGCCACTTTAACCCTTTGAGCGCTGGAACCAGATTTTGAAGGCCTTTGCAAACAGTTTGGATCCAGATGAGACGCCACAAAACGTGGCGTCTCATCAGGATCCAAACTGTTTGCTATTCTGATCGTATTCTTTCAATAAAAATCGAAGAAAATGCTAATTTTAGAAATTCAGCAGACGACATTTTAGCAGACGACAAATTTCCCAGCATGCAAAGGGTTAATGCATGTTCATCAAGCCCGGTTTTCCCAGAGTGTTGCTCACTTTGAAGAAGAATTCCTTGACTACCAAGATGAAACACTGTACTGTGAAAATGTCTTGGAGTACACTATTGAGTGCTCCAGCTAGGTTTAAAATGGAAGGGCGCGGCTGCGCCTGCCTCTAGCAGAAAAGACCCTGGACCTCGCCCATGCCCTTTGTTTTATCTTATCACATCATAATACAGAAAAATGTATTTGGACTTTTAATCAATTGACTAAATTGTCTCAGTGAAAATAGTTTTATTTTGTATGGAAACAATATTTTTCATGAAAATACATTAATTTGACAAATATATATGAATATAACACATGCTATATTGAAAATATGCCACAGGGATAACATGACCGCACAGGCTAAAGCGCCCTTTTTTACAAAAGACCGCCCTGCCCTTTTCAGATCATAGCTGGAGCACTGCCAACGAGTCAAATGGAAAGTATTTTCTGATAAAAGTTCAGTAAAAGTTGAAAACCGTTTTATCAGTGTTTATTGATATTTTGTTATGTTGTTAAAAAACACATTTTTGGAGTGTTTTTTTTGTATACTACAATTAAAGAAAACAAGTAAACTTATTTCACTTCATTAGTAGGCCTTGTAAAGTTTCAAACCAGTAAATTTTGTATTGGAATTGCAGTTCCGGTTAAATTGAAAGACCGAATGACCAGCAAATTATACCCTCTTTCAAAAAGACTAAGCACTGTAGCTCAAATAGTTCCGCTCCTTGGTAAAACAGAGGACCGACATGACCGTTTTTTTTATATAGCACATTGAAAGCTTTGAAAATCTTGTCAGAAAGATTGAATATCAAAATAATTTAACATTTTGAGAAATTTGTTGTCAATTATAAAAGATCACAAACATATATGCCACCATATGTATCAGAATAGCTGTTAAACAGCAATAAATTTGTTGATGATTATTATACTGGTCACATAGTCCAGATGATTTTTTCAGCTGCTACATATTCCGTATAGTTTTTTAACTGAACTGATGGACCCAGTTTTAATTACAAAACTTTAAATTTCATTTTAGAAACTATAATTCTTACTTAAAACCTACCTACTAATATTAGACTTTTGATTTTTATCCCCCACCAAAGGTATAGAATTGGCGTTGTCTGTCTGTCCAACATTCCGTCTGTCACAAAATTTTGAAATTGGCGGGGGATATCAATTCAAAGAATTTGCTTGTTAATTTTGACATTAGCCTTGGACCTAGGGACCTGGGGTCTTGCGTGTTACACTTTGGCCTAGTTGGACCTAGGGCCCTGGGGTCTTGCGTATTACACTTTGGCTTAGTTGGACCTAGGGCCCTGGGGTCTTGCATGTTACACTTTGGCCTAGTTGGACCTAGGGCCCTGGGGTCTTGCATGTTACACTTTGGCCTAGTTGGACCTAGGGCCCTGGGGTCTTGCGTGTTACACTTTGGCCTAGTTGGACCTACATGTAGGGCTCTGGGGTCTTGTGTGTCACACTTTGGCCTAGATGCTTATAAATTCTGCCAAGATACTAGAAAATCTATCAATGCTTGACAAAGTTATACTGTGGATAAAGTTGTTATAACTGATATCCTTAAATTAAACTTTGACCTTTAATTGTGACATTGACCGGGACTAGGGATCTGATTCTTGTGTACAACATTGTGTACCATCATGCTCATTACTTCTGCCAAGTTATTATCAAATTAACTAGGGCTGATTCCCTATAATTCACCTGAAATTTTGATTTTTTTACCTTGACCTGATCATTTTTGCCAAGTTATTTGCAATTCTATTTATGAGGACAAAGTTCTGGACGTTGTGTTTATTACTTATTACCTTAATTTGACCTTCAATCTGGAAGTAAATAGCACCACTGTTGATTCCAGTAACATTTACATAAGAGAAGATGAGTACCTCTAATAGGAGGATTTTACACTATGCTTTAGCGAACACCTTATCACGATATTAAATAATAAGAATCAGGCACTGTAGATAATTGACACGTTGTTGTTTTAGTGCATGTAAAGTGGGCATATGGGGTATTGGAATAGACAAAATCACATTGAAAATGTATTTTTCTGGTTTTTAGCAACAAGAAATCAATGTATTTAACCCTTTGAGCGCTGGAACCGGATTTTGAAGGCCTTTGCAAACAGTTTGGATCCAGATGAGACGCCACAGAATGTGGCGTCTCATCAGGATCCAAACTGTTTGCTATTCTGATAGTATTATTTAAAAAAAATCAAAGAAAATGCTAATTTTAGAAATTTAGCAGACAACATTTTAGCAGACGACAAATTTCCCAGCATGCAAAGGGTTAAGATCCAAAAAATATGCCTGATTTAACGAATCCACAAAATTTCATGTGAAAGGGATTTTCGTTGAAAAGTGATTTCCTTTAAACGAAAGATACAATTAAAGCAGAAAGTGCCGTCCCTGATAAGCCTGTGCAAACGAGGCTCAATTATTGGCTCAATAGTGAAAATGTTCTATTTTGCAGGACTTGATGTTGTACTGTGCTAATGATGTGGTGGCCACGTATGAGGTGTTCAAGTCTCTGTGGCCAGAATTCTGTGAGAGGTAGGAGATTGACGATTAACTTTCAGGGTTTATTAATTGGCTTGCATAGCTGTAAGGCCCGGAAACACTTTTAATAGTTTACAAATGAGCCTCGCTCTGTGAAAAGGGGGTTTAATGCATGTCAGTAAAGTGTCATCCTAGATTAGCCTGTGCAGTCCACACAGGCTAATTAGGGAAGACACTTTCTGCGTAAACTGGATTTTAGGTTAGAAGTGACTTTCTTTAAACGACAAATTCCTTAAAAGCGCAAAGTGTCGTCCCTGATTAGCCTGTGCAGACTGCACTTATATGTGAGCACACTTTAGGCACATGCATTAAACCCCCTTTATACAGAGGGAGGCTCTAATGTTTTTATAAGCTGTCTATATCAAACAGTTACTCCCTAGTTTTCTGATTGGCTGAATACATTAAAATCAAATCTCATTTAAATGCACATTGGTTTATGAAGTATTTCCTCTTTCTTATCATCGTATTTTGTCTTGCTAGATTAACTTAAAATATGCAGTCAATTATTTGAATTAGGGTCTTTTAATAAATGTCTTTTGTGGATTTAAATTTTATGGCATTTAAATGGTGTTGATGTAACATTTTTCAATCACTCAGTTCAGATTTCTTCAAATGAACATATCTTAAACTGGACATGATGATGACGATAATGATGATGACGATGATGATGACGATGATGACGACAATGATGACGAAACTGATTATGTTTATGTTTATGTTGAGGATGATGGTGATGATGATGACTAATTTAACCTATTTAATTTAAGGATGGACAATTCTTAAAAATCTTTCAGGTTTCCCCACCCAGTCACTTTAGCTGGCATGTTTGAAATGTCCACTGGTTACCTACCAGTGAACCAGAACTGGCAGCGTTACATAAACCAGTCTGCCACTGTTTACGAAGACATGCAGAACCAGTTGAAACAGCTCCTAATGCGGCTAGCGAACGATGCTTGCAAATTGTTGGCATCTGAACAGTAAGTGTCAATGACATTGATATATTATTATCAGACCTCAAACTATTTTAGCAGTATGGGTTAGTGTTACCAATCACACATGGAGGTGTTCTAAACAGGTCATACTTTTGCTGGTGTTGGTTTATCTGTTAGTCAGTGTCTGTCTATCTTTCTTGGCCCACTAGTCTTAAGTGATGTTATGTATTTGAAATCTGGTTTTAAAAGAAATATCTTTATTTTTTTTATGTTACTTGTTGTCTTGAGGTAAATATGCTTTATTCGCAGATGTGCATATGTATGTATTTATTTTGACCTTGCAGTCAAGGATAACCCATGAAAGTGCAAGCACTTATTTTCAATGGGGTCCTTTTTTGGAGAGACAGTATTGAGATACAAGGAATCCGGGTGCGATACCCTAGCTCTTTGCGAATAGATCCCTTGGTTCTTTTACGTGCTCAGTGTATAGCACCGATACACGCGAGAATTACCTGGGTTTCATACCAGTTCATCTCTAGTTGGGTGGGAAACACTTGAAGCAACTCGAAATTTCCAGTGCCCCGGCCAGGGATTGAACCCACGACCTCTGGAATGGTAGACCAGAGTGTTACCACTCGACTACCTCACCACCATAGTACAATTATATACAACATCAATGGAATAAACATTCAATACGGTACAAGCAGTCCTTTGATGATAATGCATGGCAAAACTGTATGTGTATAATAATAATAATTATAAAAAAAAAGTAAGGCTAATCTCTGCTGACTGCACAGTCTAATCTGGGATGACACTTTATGCTTATTGATTAAGCCCATTTTTCCCAGAACGAGGCTTCAATTCGATTGTTGTGTTTCATTGCCCTATTTGTTTTTCTGACAGGTACAAGACTGACCCATGGCTATGGGACCTGGACTGGACCGCGAAGCCGTTCAGAATCAAGAAGCAGATACCTCTAACTAAGGTTCGTTCATGCTCTTCTGGTTTCTGCATTCTTTGACGGATTTCAATTTATTAGAACCTCAATGGAAAACTGGGCTTAAAGCTTGTGCGTACAGTGTCGTCCCAGATAAGCCTGTGCAGTCCACACAGGCTAATCAGGGACAACACTTAATTTCTGCCTAGAAAAGATTTTTGTTTAAAAGAGACTTCCTTAAAAAAAAAATGGTAAAAGCAGAAAGTGTCGTCCCTGATTAGCCTGTGGGGACTGCATAGGCTATTCTGGGATGACTCTTTATGCACATGCATTAAAGGGGCCGTCCAACAGATTTTGGCATGTATTGAAGCTTGTCATTAAATGCTTTTAATGCTTTATATTGATAAATTTTAATATTTGAACCAAAAATCTCCAGAAAAAAACAACAAGAAACCAATTAAAAAAAAGGAAAAAAAAGTAACCCTCAACAGGGCTCGAACCACTGACCCCTGGAGTACTGGAGTAAAATGTCTCCCGCCTAGACCACTCTACCAACCACGCTTACACTTAGAGCGGATGTATTTTTTAGCTATATAACCAATCCTCGTAGTTTCCCAAAATATAGTTTCGCGTGGCACAACGCTTTATCTGTTGGACGGCCCCTTTAAACCCAGTTTTCCCAGAACGAGGCTCATTACATACCTTGTTTCTAGTATTGTTTTCTTCAATTCTGTTCTGTTAATAAACATGATGAGTTGTAACATGGGGTCCATTCATCACTTCTGTGACAAGCTTTAGTTTTAACCATTTGAGCGCTGGAACCGAATTTTAAAGGCCTTTGCAAACAGTTTGGATCCAGATGAGACGCCGCATCATGCGGCGTCTCATCAGGATCCAAACTGTTTGCTATTCTGATAGTATTCTTTGAAAAAAATTCAAAGAAAATGCTAATTTAAAAAATTCAGCAGACAACATTTTAGCAGACGACAAATTTCCCAGCATGCAAAGGGTTAAGAGTGTGTACAAACTGGGTGTATAGTACTCATAGTTATTTCACAGCACAGGAATTGCATAAGTAGCAAATATTTTTTATTTTTTGGGGGGGTGGGGGGTATGAGGGGGAAAGACAGGTATTTTTATTAGAGCAATTTCAGTATTATTTGTTTGTCTTGTAGTCAGAACTTACACTTGGATGTATATATATTTATATCTCTCATTTAGGAGCAATGTTCATTTAAATTTGGGATGACAACTTAATAAATAATGGTAAAATTGAATAACTGATACTTGAATAATCTAGGCAAATTGGAATGTAACTTGATATTCTTTTCGCAGGATAAGGTGTTTGTTGTTGTGGTATGTCCTATATGTAGCCTTTGTATTGACCTTATGATGTCTTGCAATGCTTTTCATACTGTATTACAGTCATGAGCGGACAATGTGTTGTGGTGCTCGGTGTTATTGGTCAGTCACCTTCCATAATTAAAAACTAAACAAATACGTTGCTACATGATCTTATTACATAATTCACCTTTTGTTACATACAGACGTCATATAGACTTAGCACTTGAATAGCTAGTTTACTAGTACTAGGCTTACATACTTGCCAGTAACTGACAACCTGTCTACTGAATGTAATAGTCATATAACTGACATTTTTATCCTTTAAACCATTTTTGTGTTTAGTTTGGTGACAAACATCAACTATTAAAATTTTAAGACAACCCTTTTGGTAAAAATAATGTTTTTACCAAATTTTCCAAATTGACATGAGCGAACACATGTCTTCTTCTGAATGTTAAAAGCAGTGTTAATGACATTTTGTAAACATTTCAGGAGAAGCAAAAAACTGTTTTAGTAAAATAATAAAAATAAAATCAGAATTCCTAATTTTTTTATCAGTATTGTAACAAACTTTGAAAAACAAAACTCCAAATTGAGGTGTGTTTTTTTTTTCAAACAATAAATAATAAAGAAAGGAGCAGATACCTTATGTCAAGGCTTAAATACTTTGAATGCGCAAAATAACGGAAGTGCTCTTCACGTATTTCTAAAAATATGTACTGAAATTTGACAAAATGTTTATTACAGTAGTAATAACAGTCAGTAGATGAACTGTACTACTTTAATAAGAGGTTGGAGAAGAATGGCTATAGAAATTATTTCATGACCAATTCCCACACAAGTTATGTGGTTATGTAACAAGTCTTATTATATAACATGGTCTTTGTGTTTAATCATAAGTTGAAAAAGTAATTAAGGGCATGGGAAAATACCTTTAGATGTGTGTGTAACTGAATTAACTCCTCTACATTCTTGTCAGCAACAAAACAAAAAAATATTGTCTTTTTGTTTAATGGCAAGCCATTCAAACAGGAAATCATGTCTGCCTGCTTTTAAAGGGAGGTTACCTCGTACTGTCAGTATACAGTCATGCAGTGCAGAGTTCAGGTTCATATTTGATATATAGGTTATATAATTATATAACACCAATTCCGATTCCCATAGGGTCCCATTATAAAACTGACAACTTTCGAAGCATTTTTCTAGCCTTTCCAACGTTTTAATTTTTCCGAACTGGTATCATTTTAAAGATGGATCTGTCCTCTTCCAATAATTGCAATCAAATTGATACCGTCTCGCAACTTCTAAGAAAGTAAATCGCTGATGATTGCATCCGCCGTAGAAAACAGTGTTTCGCAAGCCTTATTTCTACAAAAGCCCCATACAGCAGAAACCCCCCCCCCCAAAAGTTCATCTTAAAAGTTAGCTTCCAATCCAAGGCATCAAAGTACTTCAGACACATACAGGATATTTGAAATAACCACAAAAGACATGTCTCACATTGTTAAATGACTTTTATACAAGCGGAGATAAGGAACTCTTTACAAATAGGGACTACTTTCGAATGGACCATGGAGGGAAACACAATGATTTAGTGTAATGTAACATATACCGGTAGAGAGAGCTAACATTGCATCAAAATATCATTTGATTTTGAAAACTCAATTTTATTGCAGTTAGAATTTAAACAACAATATGATTTGACCCCTATCTCTTTTATGACTACATTTTACTTAAAAATAAAATAAAATCAATATTAACTGTATCAACTGCTGTTGGCATTCATTTTACTAGAAGCAGAAAGCAGCCTTAGAACTGAAGCAGCAGACAGGAAGTAGCGAGGAAGATGGTTCCTGCATTGAGGAAGTGTTGGCCCAGCAGGACAGACATACTAAAGTCGGGAACCGATTAGTGGGATATCCTGAGTTAGTGTTGCTTATAAATAAGTTTTGTCATATTGATATCAATGTATAACTATTATTCCTTTTATTACAACACAATTGTCATTTGAGGGCATATGAGTGTTTTGAAGAAATTATGCATCTTTAAACTTAAATGCCAACAAATGTATTTAAAATGACATAAATACTTAAGTCACACTCAATTAGAATCAATCAATACCGGTTAATATGGTAATAAAAAATCAAGGCATATCAGAAATTCACATTAATCAACAACAGTGTATATTTGAATAAATTCTAGTTCAATATTTATTTAAGCAAATAAATGTATGGCAGAATAAGTGAATATGCATAAGAATAATAAATTTTAATAAAAATATGACTGATTGTTATCTCATCAAATTTATATAAGTTTAATCTTGTCTTAATTATATTAATTACGCGTAAACATTCAAGCTGACTTCTGGTGAAAACCAGCATTCACATTAAATTGTCTTAACCCTTTCCTTCTCAGATATGCATTTTGATGCATTTGTAGGCCCTGAGAAAATCAAATTAAATTTAAGACCTTTATTACTAGATTTATGTTTTAAAGCCTTCATTTTCAAACCTTAGATACTGATGAGCATGTTACTCGCAGGCTGTTCTGGTTTTATGCGGGTTGCATATAGACTTTTACTTTGCTTCTGAGTAGGAAAGGGCTAATACGCAGATGTGACCATATTGGTATGTTTTGCATGTTAACTACCAAAATACCATGCATCTTTATACCCAGATGGTACAAGGAGCTGTGTGGGAACCCCACGGACGCAGACTGGCGCCCAGGTCCCAGTGGAGTCAGCCCCCAGACCCGTGTGACCCCTAAACTGCTGCGTCTCACCTGGGACGGGTACCTGCTTCACTATAACGATACCCACGGGTGGGGTTATCTGGTACCCGGTCGTCATGACAACTTGTTGACGTCTGAAGAATTGGAAATGATTGCAGAGGGAAAAGAAGTCCCGATAGAGCGGTTGTTTCCTTATCAGTAAGATGTTTGTTTCAAAACCTTGGAACATATACTATTGGCTTTGTAAATAATTACACCATGGCATCAACATATGTCACAAGGCATACAGCAATTGGCCTGAATGTTCTTTTTATGCCCCCTTCTTCAAAGAAGAGGGGGTATATTGTTTTTGGCCTGTCTGTCTGTCATTCTGTCTGTCTGTCCCAAAACTTTAAGGTCTAAATATGGAATTTTAAGGTCAAAATATGGAACTTTAAGTCAAAATATGGAAATATTATTTCAAAGCGGTGCAGTAGGGGGCATTGTGTTTCTGACAAACACATCTCTTGTTTCTGTCAGTTCCTCCTATTAAATGATCGAGGTTAACCCAAAATGAAGCGTTTTGTTTTACAACTAAGTTATTTCGGGTCTTATAAATAAATAGTTGAGCCCATTAGCTCCTTTGGCCCTCTTGTTTCTTGGTACTCAGTAATATTCACATTGCAGCAGTGATTATGGTAAAACCAATATTGGATTTATAAGGCAAATACTAGTATGCAAGTTTTCTCAATTCCAGGAAAATGTGTGAGTTGATGAATTTCACATTCAATGAAAATCATGGAAAAGAATTCAGTGAGAAAGAAACAGAAAATACGAAGCATAACCCTGAAGTTGATGGTAAGAGAAAGAGATGGAAAATGCTGTTGTTTTTCAATAATGTATTATTCCATAAATTTAGTTACTGTATTTTCTCATTAAAACATTCTGTATCTCAAAAATGATTGCATTTAATTCAGAATTTTGGACGATGTTTGATAGTTATTTTTCTAATGTGATACATTGATTACAAAATATTATTTTTTTGACCATGTCTACTGTAACATTATGAGCATTTTAATTGGCTACTACATATTCCTTTGATTGAATAATCAAGTTATCCCATTTTTGCAAAATTTCATAAAAATAAACAGTAAAATTAATCGGAATGTTTTTTTTTTTTTTTTTTTTTTAAGAAATCATTTCTTTTTTGTCTTTTTATAGATATTTAAAACCTTCTGATGCTTGTTTAATCTTAGTGGACTGACATTGTAATGCAGATTGATGATTGCTTCCTTCATTAAAAAAGAAAAAAGGACAGAAAATAAACTGTGCTGTCACGTCAACAGTACATGTTTATGGTGATATAAACCAGTAATTGACTTCATTGAATTAAACAATTAAACACCAATGTTTAAGCAACTTTACAAGAAAACATGCTACATTTTTGGGGTAATTAAATGCCAATGTTTAAGCAACTTTACAAGAAAACCTGCAACATTTTTCTGGGTAATTTAATGCCAATGTTTAAGCAACTTTACAAGAAAACATGCTACATTTTCTGGGTAATTAAATGCCAATGTTTAAGCAAATTTACAAGAAAACATGCTACATTTTTCTGGGTAATTAAATGCCAATGTATAAGCAACTTTACAAGAAAACATGCTACATTTTTCTGGGTGATTTAATGCCAATGTTTAAGCAACTTTACGAGAAAACATGCTACATTTTTCTGGGTAATTAAATGCTAATGTTTAAGCATCTTTACAAGAAAACTCGCTACATTTGTCTGGGTAATTAAATGCCAATGTTTAAGCAACTTTACAAAAAAACATGCTACATTTTTCTGGGTAATTTAATGCCAATGTTTAAGCAACTTACAAGAAAACATGCTACATTTTTCTGGGTAATTTAATGCCAATGTTTAAGCAACTTTACAAGAAAACATGCTACATTTTTCTGGGTAATTAAATGCCAATGTTTAAGCAACTTTACAAGAAAACATGCTACATTTTTCTGAGTAATTAAATTCCAATGCTTAAGGAACCTTACAAGAAAACATGCTACATTTTTCCGGGTAACAGAGTCTGAGTCAGATGTCGAGACTCACGACTCGGACCAGGTGTGGGCGTACGATGACGTGAGCGACTCCCAGTTGGACGAGCACCTGATGGGTAAGATGGTGCAGTCCCTCGACAAAAAGCCACGGGATAGGTACCAGAAACTGAAGGACTTCAAAGAGCCCCCGAAAAAGGTATCGTTATGTTGGAATGTCTTTGTCTTTTGCTTTGTGATTGAAGACAAATGTTACAGCGTTAGTCATGTATTGGTTTGTGTGAAAGAACATCTTGTTTCCGTTTTCTCTTTAACTTTACACACTCCTTTTTGGGTCATTATATAAGGTCACTGACCAAGGCCCATGACTCTCACCTGACCAAGGCCCATGACTCTCACATGACCAAGGCCCATGTCTCTCACCTGACCAAGGCCCATGACTCTCACCTGACCAAGGCCCATGACTCTCACCTGACCAAGGCCCATGACTCACCTGACCAAGACCCATGACTCTCACCTGACCAAGGCCCATGACTCTCACCTGACCAAGGCGCATGACTCTCACATGCTTTTTTGCAGAATTATACCAATTAATGTATTTGAAAAAATGCAGGTTAAAGTATACTGTAATTTATTCAGTTATTCAAATTTTAACTTCAAATATTAAGTCTAAAGGGATATTATTTAAAGTCATTGAATGAAAATAAACTACCACAGTGGAAGAATACTTAACTTGCTGTCTTGTCACACAGAAGATTGTCGAGAATGCTCTCTTCGTACAGCTCTCACTGTATTGTAACCCTTTCTCGCTCAGAAGCAAAATGAAAATGGTTTTTGCAACCAGCATAAAACCAAAACAGCATGCAAGTAACTGGCAGGCTGTTCAGGTTGTACGCTGTTTGCTGCTCATCAGTGTCTTAGGGTTGAAAAATGAAGATATGAAAACTTTAATCTATTAAGAAAGGTCTTTAATTTAATTTGATTTTCTTAGGAACTACAAACGAGTTAAAATGTGTGGTAAAGGGTTAAACTGACAATTCTGAAAATGTTTACCCCGTTTCAGAGACGTGTCACAAAATCAGGCTGCCCATATCACACTGGGGACGGACCCCACAACAGCGTGAATATACCTGGCTGCTGGTTTTTCAAGATTCCACATAAGGTATGGGAAGTCATCAAAAGCCAAATGTATGAACTGTTGTTAACCCTTTGCATGCTGGGAAATTTGTCGTCTGCTAAAATGTTGTCTGCTAAATTTCTTAAATTAGCATTTTCTTCGATTTTTTTTCAAAGAATACTATCAGAATAGCAAACAGTTTGGATCCTGATGAGACGCCACGTTCTGTGGCGTCTCATCTGGATCCAAACTGTTTGCAAAGGCCTTCAAAATCCGGTTCCAGCGCTCAAAGGGTTAATATTTACTGTAGTAATAAGATAACCATAGTTATTTGCATGGTTAGGTTACCGCCATTTATTTTCCTTTGATTAAACGATGGTTACTGCACAGCTACCGCGATCATGCGGTTACCGTGTGGTTAAATTGTTTATGCAAACGGCTGCAGATTGTAAACAAGGGTTTTGTTGAGATTTTATGTAGAACGGTTGTATTGAGCAGATAATTAAAGATGAGTTTATTTAGCAAGCCTTAGAAAACTTGCTTTTGTATCTGTGCTAAGAAGATGAACTCATACTTATCATACTCGTGTCTTTTTTACAGTACAATGTATTTTAAATGGGTGTCTTAATTTGCTCTGGCAATACATTTTCTATGTGATATTATCTTTATGGAAGTGAGTAAAAGTCTATTGTATGCATGAAAAGTCAAGAAAATAATTATATCTTTGAAAAAAACACATTAAGATGATGTATTTGAAAGTTAATAGTAATTCAAATTAGCATAACAACAGTTGAACAGGTTTGTCACATTGGTGGACTAAAACTATGTATGTGTAATAGGATGCTTTTCAGCAATGCTTGGGACTAAGAGGCGTGTTGGGCGAAAAAAGGTCTTATGCCTTATTCGGCCAGGGTAGTTCCAGCTACCCTGTCCGCTAATGAGACCATAATACTTTGCATGACTTCATAACGGACAGGGTAGCTCCTGACCAGACTGTGCCAATGCGCAGGATGGTTTGAAGTATGCTGGCTGCATATGGCATAAGACCCATTTTGGCATGAAGCAGCTCAAATGTAATTTCCACACATACATACTAACCAGGATGGCAAGGATAAGAGGGTAGGCAACCCCCTGGCCAAGGACTATCTCAACTACCTGGAGGACAAGACCCTGTCAGCGCACTCAGGGCCCGGCGCAAACACGGTGCTTAAACTGGCCAAGGCCTGCAGCTACTGGAAGAACAACCAGAAAAGAATTGAGTATGGGACCTGCTTTTTTTACTGCTATGCATCTTTTTTTGTTGTTGATGATTTACTATGATTTACATTGATATCAGTGACAAGACAAGCATTAAAACTATATTTCAAATTAATTTGAAATTTAAAAAAGTAGTCCTTAGTCAGGCTAGTGAGACAAATCTCAGACATTAATTCCTCGATAATTTTGAATCATTCATCAATAAGCATGAAATCAATTACTGATATACTTTTGAAAGAGGCAACAATTCTAAATAAACAAATGTTCTAGGTCTGTTCGCACAAAATTGTACACTGGGAAAAATGAGAAAGCAAAATTGAATTTAAAGAAGCTTTGGTTATATATAAAATAATTGTATTGGATAATGAATAACCTGAGACTGTAAAAGAGACATTTATCCCATCTGTGATACTTGCAGTTTCTGCTCATTTCCAGGGGTCAGATGTCAGTGTGGTTGAAGGATAGGGAACTGCCGCTTGAAATAAAGAGGTATGAGTAGCACAATGTATTTGTTCCAAGGGTGTGGAAATATCAACAAAATTGTGCTGGTCCATCTGCATACATTGCGAGAACCTATATTTGTTTGCTATCAAATTATTTGTCCAAAACATTGGTTTAATTCCAATATTTACTGATATGGTATATTATGTCATTTATTTATATATAGTAGAAATGTACAAATTTCACAACATTATCAAACCATTTGTACTTAACCAAGAACAACTATAAAGGAAAGTTTTTCTTTTAACCCTTTAAGCGCTTGAACCGAATTTAAAAGGCCTTTGCAAACAGTTTGGATCCAGATGAGACGCCACAGAACGTGGCGTCTCATCAGGATCCAAACTGTTTGCTATTCTGATAGTGGTCTTTGAAAAAAAGTGAAAAAAATGCTTATTTTAGAAATTCAGCAGACAACATTTTAGCAGACGACAAATTTCCCAGCATGCAAAGGGTTAACAGTAAAATAACAGACAAGTCGGGCAAAGGATTTCCACACTCGTAGGCTCCTTTCATCTCGAAGCTTTTCTTTAATGTGTGCATGATGTTAGAGCAAGATGTTTGAAAGTTACACGTGATGGCTTACAACAAAATACTACCATCTATTCTGCAGTTGATAGGTTCTCAGGAATGAGGAAAATTGAGTGAATACTTATAAACATAAAATATTTGATCCCAGAAATGTATAAATTATTTTTTAAATTTTGATTGTTCAGCATTTATTTCAGCAAGGAAAATTTGCTTCTAAAAAATCACACATCTGTTTTCCTTTATACATGTAAAGAAAATAATCCATAAAGGGTCAGATCTTGTTGTTAACATCTTCAGGAATGCATCATTGGGATGATAAGGTGCAAGTCCATAAATCAGATACATCTAAAGGCCATATACATATCCTTGTTCTGATGATTTATGCCTCGTTCTGGGAAAACTGGGCTTAATCCATGTGCGTTAAGTGTCATCCCAGATTAGCCTGTGCAGTCCGCACAGGCTAATCAGGGACAACACTTTTCGTTTTTATGGATTTTTTTTGTTTAAGAAAGTCTCTTTTAAACGAAAATCCAGTTTAGGCGGAAAGTGTCATCCCTGATAAGCCTGTGCACACTGCACGGGCTAATATGGGATGACACTTAATGCACATGCATTAAACACAGTTTTCCCAGAACGAGTCTCATTTGTTTGAAGGTCCGATCAGTACATCGAGGGCAGTGATCTGGGGGCCATTCTTCCCCGCATTGTTCCCGCAGGAACCATCACTCGTCGTGGCGTGGAACCCACATGGCTTACTGCCAGCAACGCATATGTGAGTGACTTGGTGGCTGAACAAAGCCCTGGAGGATAAAAGTTCACTTGTTGTTATACATGTTGCGAGATATTTGTTCACTGGTTGAAATTATAGAAATACAATATATGGGATAAATTGTGACAATCAAATTAATTTTATTATTTAGTTTTAAAGCACCCCTATGAATAAGGTGGCATATAGCAGTCACACTGTCTGAGTGTCCTGATGTCCATCCACAATTCTTGTCTCAGCCATAACTTTGCCAAATACTGATGGATTAAAAAAAAAAAACGGTGAGGAAATGCTAACTTTCATAAGGTGACGTGTCGCGTATAACACCCATACCCCTACCTCTAAGGTCAAGCTCATATTAAGAGGTCAAAAGTCATTTATACCAGTACTTTACCTTTTAATATATCTTAATATACTTTTTATCCTGTCATGTAAACTTGTAATGTATTTTATGCATGATTTTCCACCTGCTCACTGACCGCAGGTGGACCGTATAGGCAGTGAGTTGAAGGCTATGGTTCAGTCCCCGCCTGGATACTGTTTCGTTGGTGCAGACGTCGATTCACAGGAACTCTGGATTGGGGCTGTTCTTGGAGATGCCTACTTTGCCAAAACGCACGGTGGGTGGGGTTTTGTTCTTTTTATGTAATGTATGTCTGGTAATTTTCATGTCATGTATGCATGATTGCTCTGTAATCATTTGTATGCCCCCTTCTTCGAAGAAGAGGGGGTATATTGTTTTTGGCCTGTCTGTCTGTCTGTCTGTCATTGTGTGTGTATGTCACAAAACTTTAACCTTGGTCATAACTTTTGCAATATTGAAGAAAGCAACTTGATATTTGGCATGCATGTGTATCTCATGGAGCTGCACATTTTGAGTGGTGAAAGGTCAAGGTCAAAGGTAAAAAAAAAACGCAATAGGGGGCATTGTGTTTCTGACAAACACATCCCTTGTTAGATAATGCGAGTGTATTGATCATTTAAAATAAATACTTCTGAAATGTTTATTTTTGATATATCTTATTTTGGATATCTTGCAGTCATTTGTTCTCTTCTAGCAACATTGGGATAACAAATTTCAGCGCAAGAGCAAAATACTGATGTATCCAATGACTTACAGAACCTTTGTGATAAAAAAGTTAAGCTGATGCATATACGGTCAAATGACGTGGTTTTATTTAATTTCTTTGAAATGGATTTGTAAAATCCGGCATATTTGTTGGATTTTTGTAGCATGTCTGATGCAACATTAAAAATGTATAAGTTCGTTGAACATTTTTTTTTTGGTTTAACGAACCCATGAAAATTAGTGTCTGGCTCGTAATATTGGATTCTCCGTAGTTTGTAGCTGAAAACTGATATATGAAATCTAGATACTAGTGTAACTTAAGGTCATCTTGTACTGATGGTATAGAGCTATCATAAGACCCATTTTGGCATGAGGGGACGCATATATTACCACATGTTGCAGGTTGTACGGCCCTGGGCTGGATGACTCTGCAGGGGAACAAGAAGGATGGGACTGACCTACACAGCATGGTGGCCAAGACTGTGGACATCTCCAGGGACCATGCTAAGGTTGGGGCTTGACAAAATTTAGTGTTTTATTACCAGACCGAGAAACTTACTCTGATATATCTCACGCCCCCGATTCCTTCCTTAGCTTTGTTTGTGATGTTGAATTTTTTATTACAGCTGCTTTGTCTGTCAGTCTGAATTCTAATTTTGATGGAATCGAATTTTCCTGGGTGGGGTGTCCGTGCTTCTTGATGTCAGTCCTGCCGTCCTTCTCACTTTCTGTTTCTGCGCCTTATCTCAGACACAAATGATCCCAATTTGATGAAACTTGATGGACAGCTATAGGGTGGAGATGCTCATCCTTGTCCAATGATTTTTCAGGGATACATTGCCCTTTGATTATTAATTTATTTTTTTCCTTTTAGCGTGAGGATACATTGCCCTTTGATTATTAAATTTCTATTTTCCTTCAAGCGTGAGGATACATTGCCCTTTGATTATTAAATTTCTATTTTCCTTTAAGGCCGAGAATACATTGCCTTTTGATTATTGAATTTCTATATTCCTTTAAGCGCGAGATCTCAGACACTAATATTGGTGATACTTGATATGTAGCATCCCTATCGGACAGACATGTGTTTTGATGTCAGTTCTTTCCGGTCCAGTGATTTTACAGGATTGCTCTATGATTACTGATGCCGTTTTCTAATGAATTTTTTGTTTGGAATCATATGAGCCGTGTCATGGAAAAATGGGTCTTATGCAATTTGCACAGCTCCAGACCAGCTTGCCCATTAGCACAGTCTGGGCAGGAACTTCTGTGTCCATTATGAAGTCACACGAGGTTTGGTGATGTCATTAGCAGACAGGGTAGCTCCTGACCAGACTGCAGGAATGTGCATGACATGGTTCACGTATTCTTCATTTGCCACTTTGCAGGTTTTCAATTATGGGCGTATTTACGGCGCAGGTCAGACGTTTGCCGAGAAGCTTCTGCTGCAGTTTAACCATCGCATGACGCGAGAGGAGGCCAAACACAAGGCTCAGGTCATGTTCTCAACTACCAAGGGAAAAAGGAGGTAACGGAATGTCTCACATATGACCTTTGCTCTTGAAAAACGGGGCCTAATACGTGTGGGTAAAGTGTCGTCCCAGATTAGCCTGTGCAGTCCGCACATGCTAATCATGGACAAAACTTTCCGCTAAGTCTTGATTATCGTTTATAAGAGACTTCCTTTAAATGAAAAATACCATAAAAGCGGAATGTGTCGTTCCTGGTTAGCCCGTGCGAATTGCACATGCATTAATCCCCATTTTCCTAGAGTGCAACCTTTGCTCCACTTAGGACTTCATACTCAAGTTGAGCTGTGTGATTGCCTTTGTTGAGCTGTGTGATTGCCTTTGTTGAGCTGTGTGATTGCCTTTGTTGAGCTGTGTGATTGCCTTTGTGATTATTTGTTGTGCGTTATTCGTCAATATGGTTACACATTTATCCCAATGAGATATTTTGAAACAGGGTCATTAGGGGTAAATAAACTATTGAAGAAAAAGCCTGTGAACATTTAAGAAATCAAATTTGTTGATTCGTCATGAAAATTGCTCAGATCATTTGTTCTAAGGATGTCTTGGCTGAGGCCAAAAACGGTTCTGGTCCTTTAAAAAATAAGGAGAGAACAAAGTTCCTTATATTTCTATAGTGAAACAGTGTGAACACTCTTTATATCACATTTTTATGCTCCCGGTAGGGTGGCATATAGCAGTTGAACTGTCAGTCTGTGCGTCCGTCCGAAAACTTTAACATTGGCCATAACTTTTGCAATATTGCAGATAGCAACTTGATATTTGGCATGCATGTGTATCTCATGGAGCTGCACATTTTGAGTGGTGACAGGTCAAGGTCATCCTTCAAGGTCAAAGATCAAAAAACTAAATCCAAGGGAAGTAAGAAGCTTTAAATGGAGATAATTTCTATACCTTCCAAATGATAAACAGAAATTTTATTTCAAAGCGGCGCAGTAGGGGGCATGGTGTTTCTGACAAACACATCTCTTGTTTTGCACAATCTTTATGAAACTTTGTCATGACATTTATTCTTATAATTTCTTGGTCGCTTCATTGACAAACATACCTGCCAGATAGAGAGGCAATAGTGAAACCTTGTGAACACAGCAGAAATAAAATTTACCAAATCTTCATAAAATGTGCTCTTAACAATTGTTCTAATTGACTTAAAAATGGTTCCAGGGGAAAATAATGGCCACCAGGTGTAGGGCAGTTTACGGTTCATGGCTAAGTAAAAACCTTTAAACACTCTAGAAGTCACCTACCATAATAACTCTTAGTTTTTGGACACTCTTAAGTTTTCCGACACCATCTTGTTTAGCCATACAAATTATTTTTTCTCGAATGATTTTTCGGACGCCCAGATTTTCCCCTGTACAAAATTATAAGTTTTTTGAGAGTTTAATTATATCAGAATTCTATGCTTGTGTGTTTTAATATAATAATATAAAATAATAAATAATGGTATTGTGTAACATTATCCATTTACCACTTCCAATATTTATGGTTATTGAACTGAACAAGTTTTCAGATCTGTCCAAACCACTTTGAAATGGCGATCAAAATGAAAAGGAAACAAATTTACCTATAATTACTTTTCACCCCGTGTGCCTTTCACATTTGCCAGCTACAAGGGTTGGGCAGGTGGGAGTGAGAGCGCAATGTTCAACAGACTGGAGCAGATAGCCAATCGGACGGAGCCGAGAACACCGGTGCTTGGATGTCGTATCAGCAAGTCACTCGAGCCAGACAACGTGCTCGATGAAGTGAGTAGTGTACATATAAGGGAATATTATTGCCGCATTCTAGGAAATCTGCGCTTAATGCATTTGCGTAAAGAGTTGTCCCTGATAAGCCTGTGCAGCCTGCACACTTTCCGCTTAAACTGGATTTTCATTTAGAAGAGACTTTGTTTAAATGAAAAATACCATATTTGCGGAAATTGTCATCCCTGATAACCTTGTGTGGACGGCACGGGCATATCTGGGACAACTTTTTACGCTCATGCATTTGCCCAGTTTTCCCAAAACCAGGCTCATAAAAGGAAAAAATCATTTTTTATTTCCTACTACGGTACAAATATCTATGGATAAGGGTTGTAATGGAAAGTATATTAAAAGTCTGATACAATATCTTATGCCTGTTTGCTTACTTTGTTAAATATGCATATTAACATAGGTGTAATTTTTCAGTATTGATTTAAGTACTTTAATAAGTTTTTTGTCTCAACATAAATGATACTTAATATGTTACTACTTAATATTCGAAACATTCACCCACATAGTTAAAGGAATAGAAATATTCAACATATATATATATATAATGCTGTTCATTTATATGTGGTATACTTTGGATCAATTTCATTGATGTTTAAGTAAGATAATGCCGGTTCCTTATTCGACTTGAATAAGGAATAAGGAACTGGTTCCCTTTTCCTTATTCAGCCGCAAAAAAAAGGAAATAGAGTTTCAATAAAAACAACTATTTTGAAATGTACTAGATTGCATTTTTATATCACATACATGTTAAATAAGTGTACAGGCTTTCGGTTTGGTTGATTTGAAGTAAGTATTCGAAGTAGATTATGCCGGTTCGGTTTATACAAGAAATCCTATTCAAACGCTAAGGAGAAACATGAGTATGTATTGTGATATTTGTTATTTTGTTTTGATTTACTTGAGAATTGTATGCATTATTTCTTTCTTAAAAACCGTATGTCAAATATGTTAAGCGTGAATAAGGAATAAGGAACTGTTCCTTATTCCTTATTCGAATAAGGAACTAGGAAAAAGGAACCAACTTACTCTCCATTCCGTATTATTGTATTCCATTTAAAATAAGTGCTAGTTTCGTGTTTAAACTTCCGGGTTACTGTTTGCTGTAGAAGACAATTGTGGTAATTATATGCGGGCATACACGTCATTCGCGTGGATTGCGTGTCGAATACAAACCTTTTAGCTTAGAACTATGAAACCTCTACCTTTACTTTCGTATTGAAGTTTGTAATGTCAAACAAATAAAGTACGTATCTATAGCGTGAAGGATTTATAGTTTATATTTTCACTTCAACAAACGAAACTTAACATCAAAACGTTTAACGTCCTCGTTCAGTTACTGTATACATCCTCCTTTGGACGACGTCTTATTCGGATGCTTATCAAAGCGCAATATTAAAATGAAGAGCTTGTCAATGGGTGGGACGCGCAATCTTGCTTGCAATGTGAATCAATATACCTATACAGTTAAGCTTTAGGCTAAAACAGTTAAAACAAGTTTGTGTAACTTATTTATTTCAATATGCATCAGTTACTTTACAAAGTGCTCAATGTAAGCTTTTCGGATAACCCTTTGTCCGGTGTCCGGCGTCGTATTTTCGAGCAGTGATTGTTGTCAACCTTTAGCTTGTTTACACTCTCGAGGCCACTTTGTTTTATCCCATCTTGATTGATCATAGTCAGAACGTTTATCTTGAAAAATATCTTGGCCAAATTCTAATCTGAGTCTCTTGCGCCGAAAAACTAGGCTAGGTCACTAAGATAAATCTTAAAAAAACACCATGTTTTCAGTTTAGAAGCCAAATTTATGAAGGAATCTTGATTACACTTTTTATGAATAATCATCTTGACAATATCTAGGACATGATCCTGATGACATGCGTCAAAAGAACTCGGTCACCAGATCTTATCTTAGGAAAAAAAGTAACTGTTTCCACACTCGAAACCACACGTATGACTCAATCTTGATGAAACTTAGTCAGAATGTGTATCCTTACAATATCAAGGCCATACTTGTATCTGGGTCCAGTGGGATAGAAGATGTTTCAACATGTCAAGTCTTTATCACGTGTTTTACCTTGTAATCAGAAGATCGCTCCAGGGACATAATGTTCTCTTGTTAACAATATGGTTGTGCTTTAATAAATACTCGATGGACTTGACTTACTTTGAAAGTCGAACATTAAATCGGGGTTAGCATCTTTTCTACCACATCTGATTGTACTATTGCATTTTTAATGTGACAAAATGCAAATGAAAAATGTTGCTATGGATTTGCGAATAGATTATCTGAAAGTAAAGGCTTTACAATGATAAGAACGCCTTGTTAGAAAAGCATTATTCCTCAGTCGTATCTTTACTTTTTTACAACGATATTGCCATGGGCACAGAATCCAACGAAATTACACTTATAACAGCGTAAACATATTTTACTGAACAAATATGATAACTATTCACCCTGTATAATTATTATAAAGCTATTAAATATGATTTCGTGTCCGTCCCATGTGTACATTTGATGCAGTCATTCACGAGAATGTTAGTCAACTAGAAGATACAGAGATCGTAGTTCAGAATTATAGTCTTTTGCTACTTAGGTAAACTTATGACAAAAATGGTATACACATAACCAATTGAAAGCTCAGGCGACAAACAAAACACAAAACTATATACACGCTTCAATAAGTATTTAGTCACATTTTGTCCTTAATAACAAAGCATCGACTAGGTATTTACAATGTATATGTTTAACGGGCGTTCTTATTAAACAAGCAAGACTAATTTGACCATTGTTTCTTTCAGGAAAACCTAGCCCAGTCATGTCACAAACTATCTCAACACTTATGGTGTTATCGTAGCTCAAAACAACAGAAAGTAAGTTTCATACTAAAATCCCCCCATGTTAANGGGTCTGCGTTTAGGTTTCAAAATCTGCGTTTAGGTTTCGAAAAATGCTCATAACTTCTATGTCCCTTGAGTTATAACCTTCATATTTGGTATGCATGTGTATATGGACAAGGCCTTTCCATGCGCACACAAATTTTGAGCCCTGTGACCTTGACCTTGAAGTAAGGGTCTGCGTTAAGGTTTCAAAATCAGCGTTTAGGTTTCGAAAAATGCTCATAACTTCTATCAAAGCGTTTATAGGGGGCATATGTCATCCAATGGTAACAGCTCTTGTTCATTGTCTATTGGCCATGATCTCAGTTTGGATAATTGTATGTTTGTAACTGGTGATGTGTTGTAAATCTAGTTATTTAGAACAAGAACTGTTACTGCCTCTGCTTTATCTGTAGGTACCTGGTGTTGGAGGAGGACAAGTACCGGGCGGCGCTGGCGCTGCAGATCACCAACCTCCTCACGCGCGCCATGTTTGCACACCGCCTTGGCATCAAAGACCTGCCATTGGTGAGTACACTTATCACAGTACTGGGGCCTTATTCACCAAACAATTCTTAGACTTAAGTCTAAGAGTAAAGAATATTCTTTAAATTGGAAATATAACATTGCGTCAAACCAATCATCAACCTTTATTATCATCATTCTTCATGTAGAACATTTTTTTACGAACATAATCACCAGTGATAGCTTACATATATTCAAACGCTGAACATGTTTTTCTTGGTTCTTAGTCAATTCTTTATTCTAATTTCTAAGAACGGGTTGGTGAATATGGACCGTGTTCTCACCACAATAATTTCATGCAACATTCAATGGTCACTTAAGTTTGTGCAAGCAATTATTATGAAACTTCAGATAAGAGCTTGTAGGCAGAAAAGGAATGTGAAATTTCAGCATAATTATACACCCTGTTACAAAGTACAGTGGGGTATACTGTAATCCCACCTGTAAATTCGTCTGTCTGTACGTTGGCTTGAAGACACTTGTCTGAAGAATTTTTTGAACACTTTTAAACACAAATCTTTAGTACTTTTGTTTTCAGGGGAATCATCTGATGCACACATTTCTAGTTATAAGCTTTATGAGCTCAAGTGCTCAATAGCAGTCTTCTACTGTTTGTAGGCACACATCTCCCACAACTGTCATCACCATCATGGATGGGTCTAAGTTTAGGCATGCCACATTTGTTTTAATGTGTCTCGTACCTGGAAAACTTGGCTTGATGCATGTAGGTAAAGTTTCGTCCCAGGCTAATCAGGGACGACACTTTCCGTTTTTATGGAATTTTTTGTTTAAAAGAGTCTCTTCAAACAAAAATCTGGTCTAGGCAGAAAATATCATCGCTGATTAGCCTCTTCCGACTAAAGGGATGAAGCCTCTCCCGACTGCACAGGCTAATGGGGGACAACACTGTACTCTCCCGACTGCACAGGCTAATGGGGGACAACACAAAAAAAAAAAAAAAAAAATATATATATATATTCATTTATAAGTTTTTGGGCATTTAAGCATATAAAGATAAACAGCTCCTTATTTGGAGTGACACCTGTTATTCTGTGACACCTGTTATTTCTTGTTCCAGTCGGTTGCATTCTTCAGTGCGGTGGATATTGACCAGTGCCTGCGCAAGGAGGTCTCCATGGACTGTGTGACCCCTTCCAATCCTCACGGCCTCCAGAAGGGGTACCAGATACCTATGGGTAGGCAGTGATTTTGTGATCTGAAGAAAAACAAAGCATGGGCCCTAAATCACAAAGCTCCTTTTTGGAAACTAAAGTGAATTTCTTTCATTCATAAGATAGAAATTTCGATTTCATTAAATTAAAATTCATAAAAAAGAAATTCTTGAAACTCCTAATTCATAAAACTTCTAAAGTCTTGCTATTCCATGCATAGGTTTTTTTACATGTAAGTGTTTAAAAGAAGTAAATATTGCTAAAATAATATTTTTTTTATCCTTTTGTGAGCAGAAATATAAGATTTTGAATAGAAAATTTAATCTGAAATTTTTACTTCATTCCACAACTTTACTTAAGATTTCTCTTATGGGCTGTGTGAATACCGGTCCCTGAACTTGTTTTAAATAATAAATGGTACCAATACAGATGTTAATGCCAAATTAGACTCTATTACACTATATATATAAGAGTATTCTTTATTCGTAGCTCTAAGTTTTACAATTTGTTTGTAAATATGTGCCCAGGCTATGCAAGTTTTAAATCTGCAACTTAGTTTCAGCTGAATAACTGAACAAATAGAATGATTTTAACATTTGAGGTTTGATTTCCATTGGTTGAATGATTAAAAATAATTATATGAAAAAAAGAAACTGGGCAAGCCCAGTTTCAGGACGTGTGGGCCTTTGTTCATTGTTGTTGGCAGACATGCATGATGACCTAATCTTAGACTTAAGAATAAATAATAGAATTTGACCCAAGACATTGTACATCGTAGTTTGAGTCGTTACTGGCCACCAATGGTGCTGAGGCATAATGGAGTTTCATTATTCTTATATGAGCCACGCTATGGAAAAATAGGGCTTAATGCATGTGCTTAGTTTTGTTCCAGATTAGCCTGTGCAGTCTGCACAGGCAAATCAGGGACCAAACTTTCCACCTTTTTGCTAAGAAGAGACTTCCTTTAAACAAAAAATACCATAAAAGTGGAAAGCGTCGTCCCTGATTAGCCTGTGCGAATCTGGGACAATACTATATGCACATGCAACAAGCCTGGTTTTCTTTATGTTAAAGAAACAAGTGTCCCATTTGAGTTGACGTTTCATGTGTCTCTGTTTACAGGAGAAGCCCTCGATATCCATGAGATCCTGAAGAAGACGGATGGTTTGTTGACCAAGTCTATGTCCGGGAGTGGAGAAGAAGCTCACAGATCGGCTACTCGTTCCTGATCAATGTGTTTTATTGTTAAAATATTGTGCTTAATAAAGACAGTATTCAACTGTGTGTTTTATGATATTTGCAATCTAGACCAACTCATTGCTTAAGACGAGTATTCAGGTAACAAAATCTAAATTTACAGTTGGCATCTGCAATGATTTTGCACCAATTAAAAATGTTAACTGCTACACAATAGTTTAATGTTTTTGACATATATATTAAAGTGATGGTCTCTGTGGTTTTCGGGGCAAATACTTTGCTCCCGCTTTATTTTCATCCACACCGAGTGATTACAAATTGAAACTCTGCTGTCTAAGTTGTGAAGTGTAAGGTTTTGTAAAACTATAAAAGTTGATCTTGATATTTGCTTGTCTGTTTTTAGTTCACCAGAGCACAACATGCTCATGTCAAGTTTTTGTTTTCAACTTTTGTCGATCATGCTTTGTGCGTTGTTAATATTTGCCTTTTAAACCTTAAAGAGGCCGCATTTATTAATTAATCTCTTCGTTAAAACTGGGTCATGTGGGGTAAAAAACTAGGTCACTAGGTCGAATGAAAGAAAAAGCCTGTGAACATCCACGTTTAATGCCCAATCTTCATTAAACTTGGTCAGAACATCTGTGTAAATGATTATATATATATATATAGACGCCACATTTATTGCTGAATCTTATCTATAAGTTACATAAAGATTTAGCAATAAATGTGGCCTCTTGTTTGCAAGATTTTCTTTCATTTTATCTAGTTTATGACGCCACGAGAGCAAGTGTCAAACTCAGATGAGATAACATTGACACAAATGTTCTGACACATTTTTAGTCAATACATCATGCAACTTGCTCCAAAGATTTGTTCAAATCATATCTAGGCCTAGTTGTTAAATGGTTCCGGCCTGTTAAAAAACATGGCCACCAGGAGGCGGGGAAGTTTTCCATGTATATATATATATATATATATATAATATGTATAAACTCAGATAAAATAATAAGACTACAAATCAGTATCAAATCAGTTATAAAACACAAGCAGAAGCAAAGCATAGAAAGATAAAAAACACAAAATGTGAAAGCAGACAAATGCGGAGCATGCACTACAGGCGACACAAAGAACACTACATTTTGGGCCTGTCCAGGTGTGGACCAGTCTCCTGAACTTGTTATAGTTGTCCTGGCGCTGTCCATATCTTGTGGTCCGCACTGTAGGCACCTCTATCATATGATCATACATGTACCTGCAGTTGTTAGCTGTAACAATGAAGTCGAAAACATTACACACTTGTACTGGCCCTGCCCATATACCAAAGAAATGATTAAATTTGCTGTTGAGATTATCCGTGGAAATAGACCAAGGTTTCCTGTGCAGTTGACATATCAGGATCTTATACTTGGAATTACAAATTCAAAAATGACTTATGTAAACATTGTATGCCTTGAAATTAAACGGTAAATCCAGTGATTTTTTTCAACGATTGGGAACGGGTCCGGTACCCATGCCATTGGGAATTTTTCGTGTCGTGAAATCACCAAATTGGGAAAATAAAACAAGTCGCGAAATCTTCCAATTGGGAAAAATCAAGTTTTTAATTTACCAATTGAAGAATGGTATTTTAATGACTTTGTTTAACTTTTGTCAGCTTTAAATGACACATTAAAGCAACATAAACTTATATTCACAGTCTTGCACAAACAACAACATTCTATCATCGGAACACAGATTGTGTTGTTATTAGTTGCATTGTTTTACCCTTTTAAATTGCTGAATACAAGATGTGCATTATGAATCCTGCTGAATAATATAAATTGTTTTTACATACACTACCCATCCAACCCACAATTTAAATTTTTTTTTGACGGGTCAGGTTCATTTTGGGAACGGGTCCGTAGGTCATTGGGAACGGATCCGTTTACCGGACCCATCCAAAGAAGGAAAAAACACACTGGTATATCTTTAAGTGTCAGAAGAAAAATAGAAGTCCCTCACAGTTTTGACTTTGCATGAAGCAAACATTTGAAATATATAAAACTTATAATAAAAACAGAAGGAGAATTAAAAAACTGATCCCTAGTGAAACAATTTGCAGACATCTCTTATATAATGACATTAATTTTTTAATCATATTACCTAACATGAATATTTCTTACCATAGCTTTTTTTTTAAACCTGCAATATCAGTGAATTATTCAAAATGCAATTCTGCTTTCAAGTTATCTTTCATTTATATGTGCAATATTACATAGAAAGACTATATACATGCTTACATGTACATGTAACATTTTATTTAAAAATTAGCTTCTTTAGAAATGTTTTTTTATTTTTTATTTATGAATGTTTTAGTTGAAACCTATTTATTTTAGCTCAGTTTTTGGGGAAAGGGGTCGGGTCCCCTGAGGGGGGGAAATTTGCACGTAAAAGGGGAAAAAGGGGAAACTTCAAATTTCAATGCTTTGCAAGTATCAGTACAAAATCAAGTTTTAACACTATAATTCACCAGAGAAAAACATTATTCCAACTCTTTTTCATCAACATGTTATGTTCATGTTCAAAGTTCAAATACTTTGTTAGT
>VMBQ01001638.1:137479-170729 GCA_007657795.1 Dreissena rostriformis | reverse complement strand
GCAAGATAAGAACACTTCTCTCTTGCAAATCAAGACACCATTATTTCTATAAGTTCATTAACATGTGTGTACAATTCGATGTATGTAGTAAGAACTGGTATGCACATGACCTCTACAATTATTTAGAGTTAATAACAGGATGAAATTATGTATGCATATAATGTATTTTAGCCTTTCAGAAACAATTTCTCGGAAACAGTGGTAATAGTTTACAGCAAATAGTGGTGTTATTATACAGATAATAGACTGTGTAGAAGAAAAAACAAATTCTCGGAGGCTACGAGCTTCTTTGGGACGATAAGTCTAATAATGAAGCAATATACCACATTTCATGTCGTTATCAGATTAGCATAGGAAACCTTCGTTTTGTGAGTTGCGATGTAAGTTCTTGTCATTTAATGCGTTTCGTGAGATTAGTACATTAAATTAAATTTATGTTATTATACCATTGTATCATACAGTGTAAAACAATTGGCGTTACTAGATATAACGATCATGACACAATAGTATCAACGTTTTGTTTATACTGAATTAGTTTAATGCACTTAGCTTTTTGGAGGCAAATATTTGCAAAATGATTTTATGATTCATCGCACATGTTGTTTTTTTTTAAATATAGCAACATCATAATATGAGTTTTTAAAATTTGCGAAATCTATTTTTAAAATGTATGCAATTATAAACTACTGTCAACTACTTTTTTTTCACGCAAAATAGGTAGTGTGCTACTAATTTTAGTAATTAATCACATGTAATTAACCAAAATAAAGATAGCAAATACTAAACGGTACACAACATGAATATGTATATAAGTGTGACATGAAAACTATAATGAATACATTTTTTTTTAAATATATCTTATAGGTAAACATGATTTGTTGTTAAGTATATAATTTATGAAAACGCATTTTATATGCTGTTTATACATTTGGTTTTATTTTGTTGATTTTGTATTAATTTTGTAATCGTTTCAAATCGTTTAATAGTATTACATTAAAGAAATGTATCCCTCTAAATACTCTTTGACACATCGTTCACTGGAAATATATCCATAAATATTGTATTAGTTAGCATAAATACAACTTTTCAAACACGTTTTATGTTTGCAGAACGCTGAACATCACACTTTGCGAATAATAATATTGAAAAATGCATATTATTTATTTATTGAAATGTTCCAGTTAGCATAAACCTTGAAAAACATGTACAACATTATATAGCAGGTACACTTTTCTTTAGGAAACATCAAGATGTAGTCTAAACTGTATTGTTCACGCTTGTAAAAACACACTATACGTTCGTGGAAAATCAAGCTCTCTAAAACAAATAAGTTGCAGCAAACGTTCGACTAGTATAGCTCATTTAAAGTATTAACATGAAGAAAACACTCACTAATCGTCTAAATATACTGTTGTGGTAAGCTTTGTAACTATAGGGTCTTTTCGCATATATTTAACTTGTATGTGTTAGTCAATTACGGCGTTGGTCTGTGCACTATATTTTATTATACTTCCTTCAATAGGGACATACACAAGAAATATAATGAAGCCTCACTCTAACGCATTTGGAATTTAGCCTTTAAGTATACAGTGCTTGCCATTAACTATACGGTGTCTTTCCACTCAATAAGAAAATAACGTCAAATTTGCGAAGTCATTATACGGTGCTGATACGTACAGTGTGTTTTATTTAGCAGACACAATTCGCATTGAATTATACAAATTATACAAACTTTAGCATTTGTTTCGCTCCTTTACAATTCAACTTAAGTTCTCTTTAATTATTAATTGATCAGAAGGCACCGGATTGTTTATCCTCGTCAAATGTTTACTTAAGTTATCTTGAATTTTGTATTGATCCAAACAACACTCGATCGTTTCACGTTCAGCACCTTTTTTTATCGTTTTGGTGGTATTAATTGTTACATTGTTAATGGGGTTTAAATGAACCCGTTTATTGATAACTGGTGTTAATCATGTTGACTCGGTGTCCAATTTCAGTCGATATATATGTTAGTGTGAAGTGAAGTTCCAAAAAAACACTGTTTACATAACATTGGTGATATATATATATTATTTTTAAACAATCATGCAACAATAAAAAACTTATAAATAACATTTATTGCAATTGCATAATCAAATTTAGCACTGTAGAATTCAGAAATCATACACATTTTTTAAGTTTATATAAAATTAACCTATATAAATCAAAAATCGTGATTTTAGCTGAATCATCGTGCGCAACGAGCCGTTATCGCGCAAATTTAAAAATGAATCTTTTGATGTAGCGGGTGAAGGGCTGAATGGATTGTCATGAAACTTCACGTACAGCGACTTTCTGTTCGCAAGGGTACACACACCGATATGTGAAGTCTTCTGAATGAGGTGCAGCAGCAGAAATATCAGATTCTGTCTTGAACGAGTGCAAAACGTCATTTTGGCTGCATCATCGTGGGAAACGAGCTAATCGAGTCGATCTTGTTGCCCAAAAAGTCAACGGGATAATGGTACATTATATAAATGTCATTTAACTTGTTGTACAATGTGCAATGACGTTAAAAACTAACAAAAATCATAAATAAGACCAACCATATAACAGCAATGATAAGTAAATAAACCCTTGTTGAAAGTGGAACAACTCTTTTGCCTCAGTCGACACAACCTTAGCAAAGAAAAAAATATATATTTTGTTTTCATATATATGCATTCTTTAATATGAAGCAAAGTTTATTGAAATGATGTGGATTGCAGAAAAGGATCTTCACACCCATATTCAATTTTGAAATACTTGAATTTAAGGCTACCATAAACTGTTAATGAATCTATTTTTGGAAGTTAATGCATCTATTTTTGGAACATTAAGATTTACTTCAAAAAGTATTTTCAAAACAGATAACATAGTTCATTACCAATTAGTGACTGAACATGTTTTTATGGACAAAGTTGCCTTTCTTGACTTGGTGAGAACAAAATAAGCCTGGAAAAGAAAGTGTAGTTTTATTAGCAAAATTGTAGATAATGTATTGAATGGTTGATTCTAAGATGAGTGTCTGCCTGGAGTAGATATTTCGTAGAAGAATTAGCCATGTACCGAGCACAATAAGAATGATCATTAGACAAATCAAGAATCATATACACCTTTAGAATGTTCATTTTGCTCCGACCTGAGTTCAAATAATACGCTGATTATATAGTTTTAAATAAACATTATTATTTGTAATATGCAAACTTTGTATTTATTCAAACGAAAAAAATTAATATAAAATATTATCCGACACATACAAAGTATCAGGGGTTAAAACCGGTGTAAGGGCTAGCCGATTCTCACACGTAATAACCCCATAATAAATAACAAACAAAACGCGCGTCTGAAACAATCTCAAAACAATGTACCAATGCAGACAGAAAAATAACACATGAATGTCAAAGAGTTACGTGTGAATCATATACTACACACATACATTAAGTGTTATAGTGTCGCTAGTACAGAACATCTACTTAAACGATTAGGGGCTATTAGTATAAAAAGAAATATGATCCATCCATAAGTTATGTTGAACTCAATTGAGACATGTTTCAAACAAATTGGGTGTAAGAATGATCGTAAACATGTTTCATCCACACAACCAAAATAGCTTTATCGCTTACATCCTCTGAAGACTAAAATATGACAACATTACACATATATACGGTTTAACGTTCTACTGCATCATAAAACACAAATCAAACCGTTGCATAATTTAATATAAACAAAAAAACAATTAAACTCCAAAATCTCTATCAGAAGATACATTCTTGTTCTTATCCACTACGTTTACAACATATACACAATTATAAACATACAATCATCAAAACTGGTATCATCTCGTTGAAACGGCGAATGCAAAAAAATGTCGTCATATACTGATTGAATACAGTATTGCGTCCTTAATGTGTTTTCCATAATGTTAACGTAGTGCGTACCTCTCTTTCTGTAATAGCATTACTAATGGAAAGTATGGGAAATTGCATTAACCTATACATCAAAACCGGAAACGAGAAATGTTCAACATAATTATAGCCGCGGGATTCGCCCTTGGCGGTTAAAATATAACGCGAAACTCAGCTTGTAATGCAATTTGTCGTCGTTTGAATAATTTGTCATCCTTCATTGACCGAATTTGCGTATGCTACATGTATGTTTGGTCGAAGTAGCGAGTGAATCAACCTGATTTTCAGACAAAACGAATGTTGGTTACGGTCTTTTGCTTCTCTTTATATTGGTGTGTATGCTCATCGATGTTGAATGATGCGTTTGCATTGCATTACTTTATTGCGTCACAATCAAGTCGTGTTGTAGGGCACACTGTATTTTTGTCTTAACTATCGTCATTGTTGTCGACATTACCTCTCACTTGACTTTTTTAGCTTGTTAAGGTTGTTGTTTTTGTCCCACATACTACAACGGCATTAACAAATGTTGGCGGCGACAGTCATATGTTGTCGGCTATTTAAATTGGACATTTTTTTTTAAAGAAGATTAAGTTTATTTGTGTTAATTTAAGATGTGCGGTTATTATATTTTCTATGTCATTGTTTAATTAATTCGATATATTAAACAACTTATTAATTCAGGGATTATATGTTGTTTTGTGATAAACAATGCAGCGAGCACTGCAGTAACTGGGAAAGGAACACGTTTGTGTTGATGGTAAAGGTGTAAAGGTTTGCTTTTTGGGGGGTTATACTAAAAATAGCTTTTAATCATGGAGACAACGTGTACTGGTAAAAAAAATGGACATTAATGATGAATGATTTAAGATTTCACGCTAATCTAAATTAGGGCATTTAAAATACTTATTCATGAGGAACAATTGTTATTTGTTTACATGTACACTGTTGTCAGTCCGGCCTTTCATTATTTGTCTGCAATGTTTATTTATAATATATTTACTGATTTTAAAATTGTTCATGTATATAATAATATGTGTCAGTTTATTTCAAGCAAGAGCCACATGGCTTGCTATAAGACTAATGCCTTACTTGAAGGTCAAATGTCAAACTCCATTATCTTAACGTAAACCTTTGTATTGTCTGGGTAAATTACCCATACAAAGCCTTTTATTTCCAAACATATCTATTTGGTTAACCTTGCCATACATCGAAACATGTCCAGATGTTTTATGTTATAAACGTGTGCATTGGTGTTTTATCATGCGGCATTCTCATAGGTATTTCTTTATCATTAGTGTATATTAAAACTGCTATGTTTATTTGCTGTTCTTATCTGTGTTCTCTTGTTATGTGTGTACGTTTGGTGTGTGTATGTGTTTGTGTGTATGTGTGCGTGCGTGCGTGTGTGCGTGCATGCGTGCGTGCGTGCATGCGCACGAGCGTGCGTGTGTGTGTATTTATGAATTAATGAACTAAAATCATTATCATTGACTTTATTCATGTAATTGACCTGACAATTATTTATATATATACTCTAGTTATGTTACTTATCTTTGTAAATAATCTAATGACGGTATGGAGTTGCTTCATTTTGATCTCTTGTATGGGTATATACTCGATTGTATTTAATTGTTTATAATCTGTATTATATGTTATGCTCTTCATTAATGGAGGAAAATAAATGTCTATCTATCTTCCAACAACTTGATAGAATATAGATTTGTATTATTATTATAAATAAGAATCTAATGAGCTTTGAATGAATAGAATGATTACAAAAAATAAAATAAAAACTTTGATAATATTGTTAGATACAAGAAATGACAGTAGCAAGGATTCAAGTCTTTCAATATGGGATTATTACCAGATAAAATAACATTATACCGACAGCAAAACGGATAACGTATTGGTATTTTCTTTTAACATCAGTGTGTGAAAGTTTATTCACAACTTTACAATAAAGGAAGTTGCCTTTGAAAATTACCACACTAATGCCAGTAAATATCAGAAAAACCTTAGGTTACTAAGGCAACCTTGAACATTTCGTTTAAGTAAATGTATTTTTTTAGATGCTGCTCGAAGTAAAAGCACATTGCTTTAAATATACGATATTCCTGTACGGCGAAGATAGGCGAATGTTGTCTTTAATACATGCCCAACATTTATTACACTGCACACTACATGTAATTAGCTATATAACATATGTCTTGACCTGGAAACTGTCAAACGTAAAATTAATCGACAAAAATAAACATGTACATGCTAAGAAGTGTTTTGTATATATCCTTGATAAGGGTGCATTTTACAAAAAAATGTTCATATAGAGAACCTGCCTAGATGTAAGCATTAGACATGTGAGTATACATTTTTTCATTGACATGCTTATGAAACATCAAATAACACAATACAGAAGCCACACGAGTACTTATACACGTCAACATTGGAATAAGGAAACCCATTTGACAACATATTATGGAAATTAAGATAATGTTTTAAGGCATTCCATTTCAATTGCTGATTTTAAGTAGGACATTCGCATGCCGCTTAGGAGGTAGTGTAATTTCCTATGAAAATACAATGCGTACATTTTAATTATTATTTAAAATAATTAGCTTACATGTATTGCGATTTTGATTGAAATTCTTCATGCATATTCCACAGAAATGTAAGATTACAATTATTATACTTTTTCTTTTCTCTTTATATCTCTGACATTTTAGAATTGAATTTTGATCAGTAATATAACGGACATTTTATTTTGCATTTTTCTTAGTCTCGTATAATTATTTTTCTCAATAAAATAACGAAGAATAGATCGGATTAAGCAACTATGATATTAGCGTGTTTTTTTGTAATAGCATACGTTGACACAACACATTAATATACAGCAATTCCTGTATAAAAAAAAGATATGTATATTAAGATTAATCATTAAGCATGAATGCATTCCAGTATTGTTGTTAAAAGGTATTGCTTACGATATCTGATAAAATACGAGTTTTAAAATAGTATATATCATACCAATTAAATAAAACGTAACTATTTAGATTAGGCACATCGAATACATTCATTTGACAAACCGCCAAGCAATATAATTTCTTATGCATTTAAAGGTAGTTCAATGTGGAATATGAATATACTTATACTTGTAAATACAGCGTTCAAAGATACAACTTGATATGAATATTTACAAATAATAATATTTTATTTCATTTGCGTGGAACTTAATTTGAGGTTGTATATACAAGTGTATATGCATATCCTATTCTATGGGTAAATATGCGTTTGCAAAGTTTAATTATACACATTCCTAACATGCATATGTATTAATTTTACAGTTATAAAACTAAATATATCTAAGTTATATAATTACATACATACATGCATGTGTATATACAGCGTACATATATATAACATTATAGTTATACTTACAAATAATGGTAGTTCAAGATGCGATCCTTTATTTGGCTTCAATTTATTGTTGCGAACACCAGACTAGAATAAAAAGGTACCAAATAAAAAAAGTAACAACTTTTGTATACGATCATCTTTGGGTTTTATCGTCATAACTAATGCGAAATTGATGACTATGGTTAATTTTACAACTGTATACAGCTAACATCACAATAACTATTTGATTACCGGTTAAATATAGAAATTACGAATCGAGTAGCCGTCTTAAGTTATTTGCTTCGTAAAACAATTCACAGCACTTATCATTTCAATTTTACTTTCGCTGGACAATACTCTTGCAAAATTGTTTATTGCTATTTGCAATAGTGCAGCTTAAAAAAATAAGTTCGTAGGTGTGCATATATTGGACATATGAGTTTTTGGACATATTAGTGGGACATGGTATCCATTTTCTTTTGCGTTCATGTTGCAAAATTAACACTTGTGATTTTCTTGTTTGATAGTATGATACCGCATCTTTCTATTTCAAGATTGTTTGAGGATAAGCGGAACTTACTAAATGCGATCCTATATTTGGCTTCATTATCTTGCTCTAAATATAATTCAAGTGTAAATTGGTGTTAAAATAGGCAATACGATGGTTGATGTTGGGAATGTGCCAGTTCGCTTTGCCATGCTTGTGTATAAATATCCAGTATCCTTAGTTTACACAATTGTTACTGTAATTCAGTAAGGGTTTGGCTGACAAATAGTTCAGACATTCCAATGTTTTCTAAAATTCTGTTCACGTGACACGCCCAGTTTTGATTGCCGTGAGTATTACCGTTGTTTGCATCTTTTTTTTACATGTTATATGTATTTCGGATCACGCTGCTTTCATTTGATGATAGCAGTTTAAACCAGTACTTGGAGATATGTATTTTCTTTTTCTTTGAATGGAGTTCGTCCTAAGTCACCGTACAGAGCGCTGAGGTTAGTTGACTGATAATCGCATATCTTTATTAGGAATTTTGAGTGCACGATTTCTAGACCGGTTGTTCGGGCTGTGCCCAATATTTCGGATGAGTAGTTTAAAACTGATACATCTAGGATGCCGAATTGTTTCAGTTTGCTTTTTTTGCACAGAATTCGTATTTATGAATGATTGGGAATAATCCATGCATTGACGTAGAAGCGTGTTCTGCTTTTCATGTTTGTGTTCTGTTAAAACTGCAATTTTTAAAGAAGAATACACCAAGATATTTTAAGGAAGTTACGACTTATAGTCTTTCACCGTTAAGGGAAATATCGATTTCAGTGTATCTGATTCCTTGTTCAAAATTTGTTTTTGTTAGTTTTGGCTGTATTGATTTTTTATTTCGACACGTTACAGTAAGTGTCTATGTTGGTTAACATCTTTTGCAGCGCTACTTGGGAAGTAGCATAGGGAATTTAGTTGTCAGCTTGCAATATCAGAAAGAGTGTTAACTGAATTATGGTTAATAAGTCATCAATGTTGTTGTCAATGTTCTGTACACTGTCATTTACGGACATCATGCACAACACAAAAGAGCTGGCGTCGGCTTGTTTTACACCTTGTTGAATACTGATGAGGTCTGACAATATTTGATTAAACTTTGTATTGATTTAACAACACTATACATTACTCTTAAGGTATTTGCCATTGTTGAGCTTATATTTTACTAGTTTATAGTGTATGATTGATTTTATCATAACAGTAAACATACCCCTGCGTTTATTACTTTTTATATTATTGATTGGAGTATAAAAATGCCGTCTGCTGTGCTTTTCCCTTTTTAATATCCAAATTGGCAGTTGATAATTTGAATATGTTTTTCTGTCCACTTTGTAAGACGATCGAGAAGAAGTTTCTAATATATTCTTGCTTAAATAATATTTAAAGTTATTCATCTGTAGTTTTTAGCTTCGTTTGGTCATCCATCTTGAACTATTGGAACTGTGTATCCAAGGACCCATCTGTCTGGGTATTCAGCATCTCTAAATAGATTATTGTATATTAAGAGAAACTGTGATGCTCATATGTCAAAGATTTAATTATCTCTGCGCTTAAATTATCCGCGCCATATGAATTGTAGTTGTTTTGCTTGAAAACGGCTGATTTTAATTAATCTAATGTGAATTTTCCGTCTAATGTATTGTCAGTTGTTTCAGTGAAATCTTAGCTAGCGTTTATTTTTGTAGGATGTGTACCTAATACATTATTGAAGTGTGCGTAATAATCATATGATTTTGCACTATTATTGGTGTTTGAGGTCTGCTTATAGCATCATTTGAGCGATTTCCAGAATTGTTTCGGATCGATAGATGCGGTATTTTCAAGCATTTGTTCTTGCCTCTTGCACTTTTAAAATGTTGCTTTGTTAAATAACCACCACCGTCTAACCATTTGGGAGATTGCTTTTATTTTCCAATGTGTTTTCCAATTACTCATGATGTCCTATCAGATATGTTGCATTTCTTAAAGAGTGGACTATTGGGACAATTTGATAGCCTGATAATTTCGACAGCTTTGAGCATGGCGTTCTTTGGACTTCTCAGATGTGGTGAATTCACAACACGAAATAACAATCCACAAGACGCTACGTCTGCTCTAAAGATCTCGGGTGTGTCATTTCCAAAGGCACACACTGGATAAACTGTAAATCTAACAAATTCCAAGGCTGATGTTTTCAGGTCAGGTGTACAAATTGCTATAAGCAGGACGGGGCCACACACCTGTCCATATGATCTCATGCAAGAGTATGTACAGCTACGGATAAAGAGTGGGGCTAACCTGGGAGACCCTCTGAATATAAATAGTGCCGGCAGAATTCTCACAGTGGAGTTCTTTATTCAATGTAGCAGACAGGTCTTAGCGGCTTCTGGCAGGAATTGTAACGCATATTCAGGACATAGCTTTCGTATCGGTGCAGCAACCACTGCTGGAAAGGTCCGAATTCCTGACCATTTGATCCAAACCTTGGGACGATGGGCCACGGACTGCTACATCAGATACATTAAAGTGGATGAAGACGTCATTCAAAGGGCACATCAATCCATGTGTCACACATAGCCTGCGGCAGGATGTAGGCCTTTGCCGAGAGCACATTAATGCTCATTTAAAGCCTAATATTGGAATTTATATCTTTCTATATATATGTTCTTGTGATCATGTTTTATAGTTTCAAAGCAGAGTATCAAATTATATTGTGTGTATTGATAAAAGGTGTTCACGGGAATTATATATTCTTCATTGGAACTATATTGTGTTTAAAAACGTGTTCACTGAAATTATCTATTCTTCGTTGGAAGTATATTGTGTTTTAAAAGGTGTTCTCAGGAATTATTCTATTCTACATCGGAATTTTATTGTGTTTTAAAACGTGTTCACTGGAATTATCTATTCTTCATTGGAATTATATTGTGTTTTAAAAGGTGTTCACGGGATTTTTTCTATTCTACATCGGAATAATATTGTTTGTTTAAAAGTACGGTTTCACTGGTACATGTATTAGCATTTCTTCAGTGGAATCGTATCGTGTTTTTAAGGTTAATCACAGTGTCAAGAGAAATGCATGTTTATAAGGGTCTATAAAGCAAGTATATTTAATTCCATGTCATTCACAATGAAATGTAAGAGTTTATTTCGGGGGCTTTCAAGTCGTCAGGCCAAATGACTTCTTTGGTTTTGGACCTTATGCCCACTCAATAACATCTATACATATCATATTCCCATTGTGCCAAGTGCAAATACTCAAATGTCCGTACTTTGGAACTACTATGTGATGTGTAGATGTTATAGTCTCCTAAAAAATATAGACAATTTTTCGCACATGTCACGTCAAACTCGCCAAAAGAGATCTTACTTTGCGAAGACCACTGCTGTGGCGCGCACTTCTTATATTGCGAAGACCACCACTGATGTCGCTCGCACTTATTACTCTGCGAAGACCACTGCTGCCTCTCGTACTTCTTGGTACCCTTTACACGCAGGGACCACATTTCGCGAAGATCGCTGCTGTCTCTCGCACTCGTTAGTCCCTTTGAACGCAGGGCACTTCTTGGTCCCTTTGAACGCATGGACCGCAGTTCTAGGACAAGGACACCTCTCTGTCTACTGTACCCGACGAACTGTTTATATGTGTTCTACTGAAATTCTTAGCGATGTTTGACGCAAAAGGCATCGGCTTCACAGAGCTCCCACTGCCCAAAGAAATTCATAATTGATTAAGTTTGTATACATTGATATTGTGTTAGTGTAATAATAACTCTTTTAACTACATCCATTCTTGTTTATTTCTTGGCCCATTTAAATCAGTGGTTAACTATTTACTGAATTACCCTAACTTCAGTTATGTTTTGTCGTTATTTCTCAAACATGAAACTAAATACCGTTATATTATGAAAATTATGGTGCATACAAATGCTTAAACTATCTAGATATGTTGTTGTCGATTACACAAAATATACAACTTGTGTTAGTTTGACATTAACTTAAGTCACGTACGAATATATGTAGGTACATGTCTCTCCGGTAAAGGAACCCATATTCTCTCCGTTAGACACACTGTTTATACCTGACAAATAGTATGAAAATAAATAGTGCATATTTATTTTTGACATCATTTAGTTTTGTATCCACTATATAATTATGTTCTTTTATGTTTTGCCGTTTTAATATAAGTAGTGAATCCCATTCCCTTGCTCGATACAACGTGACTCTGGCTAATAAATCGAATAAAGATGAATTATTTGAAAGCATTTACAATACTTAAATTACAATTAAGGTTGTTCTAAGCATACTGACATTTTTTTTTTCAGTGAAATAAAATTGATCTTTATTCTTATTAAGTATTAACTATAATAATATGTTTTTATTTATTATGGAAACTTATGTATGGCGCCCGTAAATATCACCATATTCGTGGATGACGGATTAAATCAATTATCGGCACATATTTCTGGATTATTAGTATATGGCAAACAATATTGCCTTACTTTGTTATATAAGTCAATAACTTTAATTTAAATTTATCGGTCCTCTACGCGACTAAATTATGCGAATGTATTTATTTCCAATATTGACATTGAGTTACTGTATCAAACACCTTCTGTATCCATGACATACTCAGTTTTAGTACGAATGCCAACATAAATTCATCGGCTTGTTCTAAATCGCCTTACTAATTAGCGTTACCAACATAGTAATTACGAGGACAACACTAATAGTATCTGTTGTAGGAAAAAACATCTCCAGCGATAACAGTCTGATATAACACTTGGCATTACCGGTGGTGCTCTTTCCTCACATGGTTTCCGTTGTTAATGGTGTAAAATAGTAACGTCACAATTCGAAGAAACGTATTGATTCCAAAAAAAACACAAATCTTTCAGTTTATAAATCAGCAGCATAAATGGGTATGATAATTACATGTTACTTTTAGCATGATACACTCTAATCGTCCTTTAGATGTATAACGCAATGGAAGGATCCGAAATTTGACACAAACAAGTTTAACTCTCAATCTTTTGTTAGCATGTCAAAACATAGCTCACATTTTAATTAAACAAAAAACTGTCTGAACCCGGTTGCTCAAAACTTGGGAGGACAGTTAAGGTAACAGTTTTCTAACTTAAGAGTGAAATAAAATTAAATTAAAAAAAAAACAGTGATATTATAAAACATACGCACATTATTCGAGCAAACAAATTCATTTTCAAAAACACATATATTAAAGGGTTAACAATTAAGTGATATAAGTGACTTGATCCAAACATTAACGGCGGATAGCTTAACGTTTAGCTTAGCTTAACCATGCCCATATCATACAATAACCTAAATGATTTTCGTAATACATGTTTTTTTCCATCATTAATCACTTTTTCATGCTAATGGTAAAACACTTACGTGTTAGTCCTGCGTGCCAGAGCTCCAATTCTGTTATTTAAAGCAGGTAAAAAATAAGCCCAGTCGCGCTTTAATAAATCTCAAATCGCAATGTCGATTAAAGGCGTTTGTCGCTTCACTTGTTTCCCCAAATTGCGAGTGTTGTCTTATAGATTGTCTGGCCGTTGAAAAAAAAGCAATAGCTACTGTTGTCGTTCGCAACTTATTTTCCCGAAGTTGCAAGTCAAGTCTGATAGAATGCTGACTTCATTCCTATATGGTCCAAAAGGCAATTAATGTTATTTTACTGCTATATATTGAATATAAATGATCGTCATTTATTATTAATAATCCAGAAAACATATTTCATTTAACAAGTAATGCATTCATCAATGAGTAAGATCCATTATCTTCCAAAATTCACAAGATCTTCATGTGCTTTTGTGTGAAAAATGTGGTTTAAAACCTGTACAATAATTGGTATTCGATAACAATTGTTGGATTAAACTTTTTTTTTGCATTTACTGGCGTTTTTGAAAACGTTGTGAGTGGCTTCTTTATGGTAAGCCTTCATTAAACAATAAAGACAATACCTTAAATGAATTTCATATTAATACGACCAAGTAATTCAAACCGTAGGAAACGCGTATCTTTTTGCTGAACAGGAATTATTACTGTCGTTAAACTATCCTTAACTAGATAAGATACCATTATTATTATTATTAGTAGTAGTAGTAGTAGTATTGTTATGGTATAAATAATTCGTTATATTTCGTATATATATATATTTTATATATTGTTGGTCTAGACCATCTTATTAAATGTTAAAAAGGAAACAACGAGAAGAATATTTAAATATTTAAGAAACATTTATGACACATTCCATGAACTTTATCGTTCCTATGTTGTTTTCCTTTTTTGCATTATTTTATTTATTCATACGCTCGTGACATGAAACAAAAATGTGTATTAAAGGTATGGTAGAGGGGGTAATGTTATGTATTTTCTTAATGTGTTTGCACTTTATTTAAGGTTTCTGTTTCGTTTAAGATAGGTCGTTAGAACTTGTCCGATTGATCGTTTTATTGCATTTGCGCGTCATGAGATCTCGTAATAATGTTGTGCAAGCAGTTCCATATTCTCTATTAAATTAGGGGTCCGTTTATTTCATTGATTAACTAAACGTACGTACATAGCTGGCATGCTATTTCGTCAGAGGATAGTTAACCCATTACCAACAGAAACATTGTTACACTCGACATATCACGGCATATTGGCAGCTGATCATGCTACAAAATAAAAAGATACGCCAATACTATTTCGCGTTAAATGGATTTGTTGACGAATCAGTAACTCTTGATATGTCATACGTGTATTTTACAATACAGCTTACCGCAATATATCATATTGTCAGAAACAAATGAAAACTGTAAACACTATGTGATAACTAAATAGGCATTTGTGTGTCTACATATATGGGTCAGCCTTACTTAAGGTATGTGGAAAACGAAGACATAGCGTTAGTTGAAACGTTTTTATAAAAGCCCGATNTTTTCATAATGTGTTTGCACTTTATGTTAGGTTTCTGTTTTCGTTTAGGATTGGTCGTTAGAACTTGTCCGATTGATCGTTTTATTGCATTTGCGCGTCATGAGATCTCGTAATAATGTTGTGCAAGCAGTTCCATATTCTCTATTAAATTAGGGGTCCGTTTATTTCAGTCATTAACTAAACGTACGTACATAGCTGTCATGCTATTTCGTCAGAGGATAGTTAACCAATTACCAACAGAAACATTGTTACACTCGACATATCACGGCATATTGGCAGCTGATCATGCTACAAAATAAAAAGCTACGCCAATACTAATTCGCGTTAAATGGATTTGTTGACGAATCAGTAACTCTTGATATGCCATTCGTGTATTTTACAATACAGCTAATCGCAATATATCATATTGTCAGAAACAAAACTGTAAACACTATGTGATAATTAAATAGGCATTTTTGTGTCTACATATACGTGTCAGCCTTACTTAAGGTATGTGGAAAACGAAGACATAGCGTTATTTGAAACGTTTTTTTAAAAGCCCGATTGCATAGAAAGCCAAATGCTGACTAGAGACATCCTCGAGTCTATTTCATGAGTAGAACCAGTACGATGTGTCTTAATATATGACCTTGAGGCTGTCGAAGAGTGGGGATTGAACTCGAGACTTTGTGTTCGCAAAACAAAATCAATAAGACCCCGCGTCACAAAACATAGCCAATATTTGAATTTTAAGAATCAACGTAGGCTTCCACGATAACCTCTGGATACTAAAATTACCCGATTTCAAGGCCGATTAGCATCGTTTATATTGGATTACAGAGGGCCAGCGTGGACTCGATATTGATTAAATGATTCTTTGTATGGAGATTTAGGTTTAGTATCTAGAATTCTTTGGAGACTGTCAAATGATAATACATTTGTAAATACTGCATTAAGGCAGTATGGACCTAATGAGATCGGGAAAAGTCGGTCGATATCGCCGTATTCGGAAAGCGTTCGGCAACGATTGGTTATCTTCGTCAAAATCTGGAAATAATATCTAAAACACGAAATAAATGAGTGTGTTTTTGTTTTATTTAAAAAAACTAAAAACACGAAATAAATGTGTTTGCATTAATTTTAGAATTAAATGTTTTCATCTTCTTTAGATGTATTTACTTTAAAATAAAAATATATATTCTTTTTCGTTTGAAAAAAAATATTTTCGTTCATGACGTCAAGGATGTTGACATTCTGTTGCACATTGAAATTGCGTAAAAAGGGCAGGTTTGCAAAGACGAAAATGAATTTGATACCGATTACCAACGTTTTCCTGCTGTTGAATGAATGCAGTTTATTACATACATACAGATACATTACTTTTACGGTATGTTTTATTCACATTTTCTATACATAAACAAAAACAACTCTTATCAATTGTTGCTTTTGAATTGCGATGTTTTAATTTTGAACGGTATGATGTATCAAAAATATCTATGTCTAATTGACACATTACCTTGCAGTTTGGATACTTTTTATTTAGGTGTTGGACATCTCTCAGATGTTGATGTGTACGCATTGCCTGGAGCAGTTTCCTAAGGCAATTTCCATCTTGTCAAGTCTGAGTCAGAGCCAGCCTAAGTAACCTTCGACCCTGGAACAACGGATCTAAGTAAGACACACTTGGTTTTGGACGTTTTTAATGCGCATGAAATAAATCTCATTTACAAGAAGGTGATATTGTTTAGAGTGCCAACGTTTCATCATATAACACCATGCAACACAACTTTTCATGTTTGATAATTTGAGGTCAAGGAGTCGTCATTTGTCGAAATGCTTGTTGTCCTTAAAATTGATAGTTTTTCAGAACAAACAATCGTTGAAAGGGTTAGTCTGAAATTTAAAAAGTACTTATTGAATTCATCAAAAACCGTTGTGGGAAGGTACTTTTTGTACAGTTCGAGGTACCGCAATTCCGGATATAACTAAGATTGCTGCCGTGGATTTGAAAACGGGTTCGAAGTTCTCCTCATTTATGAAGACATCAGTGCCTCAATTCTGCTAAAGCTCAGAAAGTAGCTGTTGATGCTAATGGCAATATGTCTGTAAATGGTGGCAATGTTGATAGTGTGTCCTTTATCACATATATGTTTTGCTATGTAATATTGGAAATACCTCGACATGTTGTGGTGAATTGCGGCTGTATTCATATGTTGCCTTTTGACTTTAGGTGACTTTAACATTGTATTAGTAATGTATGATTATACACATGTATCAATATAAAGCCAAATTTAGCTTAATTTCTTCAAATATCAGGGTTTATAAATGAACTTTAAATACGCAACTAAAAAACACAACAAAATAGATGTGATTTACAAATTTGTACTGAAATCCATTGCGTGATGATGAATGTAGGCTTACTGAAAGTGTAATTTCTTGAGATAGGAACGGTGAAACTTCCTGAAATTCATTTAGTGTTTAGTTAATATGTTATGTTAAATAAATGTGTACAGTTTATGCTTTTTATCACAAAACAAGTGACAAAAAAGGTAATTTAAGTTTCTTGTCACCGAACGATTTGTTGTCGTTTTTGCCATTTTATCCAGATGAGTGCACATTATTGAAGATAATGAACTGCACAATTCGCTTTCTATGACACTTTTTCATGCTGTATCTACTAGCACAATCCAGTTGGGTACGTTTATTAAGTTAATAGTAAAAATATATGTATATCCCATTTACAAAAACTATACATTTTGGATAAAGGGTAAATCCATAGAAAAAACCAAACCGGGTAGGTGTATTCAACCATGTATAAAAAGTTAACCGGCTGGTAAACTTTTTTAAACTTTTGCAATTAGTTGATATATACAATTTACAATGTGGAAATTATAAAAATTGTGTTTCTGGAAAAGTACCCATTGGGCTCCCACTACCTTAATTATGAGTGTGTGTTCACGTGTGAAGGTAAAGTTAAAAGTAGTGGTGGTGTTGGAGAAGTAAAGAAATTGGTGTTGGTGGTGGTGGTAGTGCTTGTGATGGTGAAGGTGATTGTGTTTTGTTTGTTGAAGTGTTTTTTTGTTGAACTAGTAGTAGCATAACTAGTCGTCGTAGAAGTTAAGGTACTGATGGTAGTGGTGGTGGTTGCTGTGGTAATGGTTTTGGTGGTGGTGGTGTCAGTAGTTGAAGTGGTAGTCGTAGTAGAACTAATGAGGTTGTTATAAGATAAATATTATCTTAAATATCATTTTTCATAAATAACTTGTAATTTTGTAACGTTATCCACAGTAAAAAAACAATCCAACAGACATTCGTTATCAACATTAGATGGTTGTTATTTCTTGCTCAGTTTAAGGGACCCGTCAGTCTATATCATTCATAAACCAATTTTCTGTGATTGAAGAGGCTCTTACAAATAAGAAAACAGGAGCGGAGGACAAAAAATGAAAATATCTCTATTGCATTTATAAATTATTCTGTAAAAGTGTACAACAAGTTCAAAACGTGTTTTTACACTTTAAATCGTGAACGTTCAGTAGTACAATTGAAGCGATGTAAGATAGTCTTTGTTAAGTAGTAAATTAGGCCAGTCAGTGCAAATAATATACACGAAAGAATACACGCTTAAAGAGTATGTGAGAGCAAAAAAACAATCCTATATCATGCCATAGCTAGTTTATAAGTAGGTTGACATTCACGTAATGTTATCATTTAGTTATGTATCCACTTAATAAGTTTGTTCTTTTAAGTTTTGCCCTTCTTACATGTGTAGAAAAGCTCATTACCTTGCTCGCTCGAAACAACGTGATCTTTGGCAATAAATCGAATACATGATGAGGTTTTGTACATCATTTTCAATAGTATAATCTAGTTTGAAAATTAACTTCACTTTTTTTTACAGTTAGAGAATAGACTTTTTTTATCATTTATTATAATTAATAAAAAGTTGTTTTTTTTAAACGTATGTATGAAACTACTAAATATCACAATAGTTGTGTATGACGGATTATATACATGTTCGGCACATATTTCTTTATTATTATGCGACAACGCCACTTATTTATATACATTTAAACAAAAATAAATATATAAGTCTTTTTTGCGACTAAAGTATGCAGATTTATATCGTTGCAGCGTGGGCATTGAATAATTGTTTCATACACTTTCAAGAAAACAAGATATTTCTTTACCACATCACACTATGGCATACTCTTTTCTAAATTGAATGCCTACATACATTTCCCTGCTTGTTCGCATTTAACTCGCCTTTCTAATGAGCTTTTCCAAAGCAGAAATTACGAGGACATCATTAATAGTATCCTTTGTAGAAAATTATAACATACCACTATGATAGTACACTTGTCATTAGCAGTGTTGCTCTTTCCTCAAGTGGTTGTTAATTGCTACTGGTGTCGTTCGCAACTTGTTATTAGTATTGTTATGGTATATAACACATGTATATATTGTTGGTGTAGACCATATTATTGAGCGTTTAAAATAAAAACAACGAGAAAAATATTTTAATATTAAAGAAACAATTATAACACATTCCACGAACTAAATCGTGCCTATGTTGATCTCTTCGTTCAAACTATTTGATTTATTAAGTGCGTACGTGACATGAAACTTACTGTGTATTAAAGGTATAGTAGAGGGGGATAATGTAAGATATTTTAATAATATGTTCGTAAGGATTGGTGGTAGAAATTTCACCAATTGCACATTTGATAGCATTTGCGCTATAAGAGATATTGTAATTTAATTCCGAACGCTCTTCCATATTCTCTATTAAATTATTTGTACTTTGGTCATAAACTAAACCATACAGACAGAGCTGTGAATTATCACAGTATATGTTAGGAATGTGTCCGATTGCACATGTTATCGTATTTTGCCTTAAGAGATCTCGTAATTAAGATGTGTAATCAGTTCCATATTCTCTATTACAAAAGGTTTTCTTATACTTGAGTCATTCACTAAACGCGCAGACAGAGCTTTCACGGTATTAGGATTCTCATTGCCACCAGACACATAAGTGCAATAGACATATCACAGCACATTGTCATTTGATCATATTGCAAAATAAAAGATACGCCAATATTATTCAATTTGAAATGACGTTGTTGGCTTTGTTGGCGTAGTGGTCCCTACGTGTCAGACGGAAATTTCTTACTCAGAAGGCAAACACGCAAAAAAGATGTTAACAAATAGTGCATGTCTACATGAGAGCAATAATTATGTAAGTGTACATTTATTCTTTGTCCTATCCATTACGGTATTAGGCCTAAATGTAATATTGCCTTATTTCGAACATTTGCGTTACCCCGAACAGTATCCGATTTTGTGCGTAAAACATAATTTGGTTAAAATCAAAACAAAAAATGTGTTCTAATATTCACCTCATCATACTTAATGCATCTGTGGTGTAGAGATAAAACATACGCGTGTGCACTCAAAAGTCCTAGGTTCGATTTCCGCGGGATAAAAACTACTTGTTACATGATATGTTTGTGTTTCTATTATACTAAGTTAATACTTTTCCAAAATGTATAGAATTGTAAATGAATACATTAATTGACAATTAATTAAGAGAAATAACAATTCGTGAACAATCTTTTTTTTTCCAACGTAAAAATAACCCCTTCATTATACATTATAGAAAACGTGTTTAAATCCCAATGTTTCGGTGAGTAATTATTGTCTGATATGTGTAAGTTATATGTATTTTTTTTAATTTATATTTAGCTCTATATATTCTTTTATTTATATATTTAAACATACGTTTTAACATTGAACTATTATAATGTAAACTATGTTAAACTGAATATCAATGCGCATTGGAGCAATATGAACTGTTCAATCTATTTCGGGCCCGAATGCTTTCGTTTACAAAAGATGCACTACATGTTATTCATACTTGTCAGAAAGTTATGATAATTGTATACATATACGATATTTTTAATAAATGTATGCAACATTTAAAATTCTCAATTGCAGCATGCTAACGGCAAATTCAATTGCGCAATTGAATTTGCCGTTAGCATGCTGCAATTGAGAATTTTAAATGTTGCATACATTTATTAAAAAATCCTTTCGAGTGAAGCTGAAAATTGACACGCGTGCAATTAAACTAAAATAGATTTGTATTGTTCGATCAATGATACATAAGAGGAAATTTCTATGATCAAACTTTGTATTTTCAATCCGCCGTTATTTTGTTTAAGAACATATTTTAAAATGACTAACGACTGGATATTAGTATGTATTTTCCTTATGCCATTGTGTTTTAAATTTATTTTTAAAATGATTTACGACTAGACATTGGTACTTTTATCTGGTTTTCTGAGGGGATATACATGTGTAACAACATGTGTGTGCTTATACTTTCTTCATTCCACTTGTTTCACATCATTTGATTTAATGAATGAATATAAAAGGCATTAATGTATAAATACATTCCAAATATATATTGCTTTCTCAATATTTAGGTCCATAAGAGAGACTTTTGTGACTAAATTGTTATTGAAAAAAGGAGGAAGAACGATTGAAGGTTGGCAAGTTGGAATGTTAAAGATTCCTTTATTATTCGGTTAGTTGTTTTTTGTTGTTGTTTAAAACTTAAAGTTGGATGCATAAAACCATGGTAAAAGGGAATATTCAGAGAAAGAACATAACATCATAATGTCGAGTTAGAGTTATAATACCTCAACTATTAAACAAAAAGGTTCGGAAGCCACATGTTCAAACATGAGTACTTTAACACGCCATTATTGGAATCAGAAAACCCATCATGTTTCAACAAGTTAATGGAAATTCAGATAATATTTCACGACAATCCACATCAATTACTGACTTTAAGTATGACATTCGCATGCCACGTAGCAGGTAGTGTAACTTTATATGCAAATACTGTACGTGAAGCTTAATAGTTATTTGAACAAACTAGCTAAAATGTAATGCAATTATGATTGATAATAATCATGTTTAATGTACAGTCATCTTTCACAAACATATGAGATTATATTAATCTTACTTTCTCTCTTTCACTGCATTGCGCTGACATTTTATAATATGATTTTTCTTAGTATCGTATAATAACGTGTCTGTTTGTTAACGCCGAATCGGATTAAGCTACTTTAACTTTTGTTTTTTATTTTAAAAAGTTGACAAAACGAACTTATTTACAAAGCAATTCCTTTACTTAATGTATATGTGTATTAAAATGTCAAGGTGAGCGACTAGATGTTAAATTATAATTTATTTAGTATAAAATGCATGCATATATANTAGCGTTAGATACGTTAACAATCTAGGTTGTATTCTTCTCAAGTCAATCAAATGCCAAATTAATCTTTTTAACAGGATTCAGTATCCAATACCTTGTTATCTTAAATTTTGGTATTGTAATGTGTCAAGATTCAGTCCGCTATGTGTGTCACTAGTTTATTTTTACACGTAAATAGTTAACCTCATATTTAATGTGTGTCGAACTCGATGAACTTGTTGAACTTGATACGTGTATATAGGTAAAGTGCTCTATTTTAGCACTGTTAATCTATGGAAAAAATAGCTTAACCAATGATGCATTCATAATAAGGGCACACGTGTGAGGTATCCAATGCAACGTAAAATGTTCCTCGAGGAAACCAAGACTGAAATCTGAGTGAAATTAAGAAAGTTCATAGAAGGCACTTTGTACATTATTTCTTACTTAAATCCGATTGGTGTTCTGATGGGTTGGGTAGTTCAATACAAACGCATTGTATCGACACAAGTTGTTTATTAGCAGAAAAAAATACGATATTGCAAAACATACTTACATTCTTTCTTATTTTGATTCAATTTATCTCTTTTATCAATTTCTGCAAATAATTAATTTTACTTTACTAGACCAATTTCGGAACGTGTTTGATACTAACACAAGTAAGATGGTCATTTCTATTATTGTTTAACAATATAATGGAAGCGACATAAAATGATAGTATATCCATTTTTGCGAAGTTAATAAGGTCAATCGGTGATACAAATGTTACACTAGGCGTTTTGTTCTTAGTGTTTAGCGCGTGCTAAAAATCAATCAGTTATCAATCTACATCTCTTTCAAATTGTTATATAGTCTGGATAATTAGTTTGACATTTACTTCATGTTATCATTAAGTTATGTGTCTATTGAATAATTACATGTTTTCATTTTTGCCCATTTAACATTAGTAGGGAAGGTCACCTTGTTTGCACGATATAACATGAACTCGGCATTTAAATCGAATCACAGAGGAGTTTTCGATAGCATGTTCAATACAATACTTACAATTAAGTTTGTACGAAGCACATTAACGTTAATTTGTTCAGTGTGGGTTATTGATCTTTATTCTAATTTATTATTATTTATTATGTGTTTATTATGGAAACGTATGTATGACGCCTCTTTATATGACCATCATCGTGTATAACGCATTATATAAGTCTTCGGCACATAGTTCTGAATAATTATACGACAACCTCTACCGCCTCACTTTGTTTAATATAACTAAGTATATAAATAAATATTTAAATAATATAAAATAATTTAATGTTAATTGATCGGTCGTATTTGCGACTAAATTATGCTGATTTTGTGTGTTGCAACATCGATATTTAGTAACTGTATCATTACCTTCCTAAACTACCAAGAAAACACGATATTTCTTTACAATAACGCAATCCAAACATACTCTGTTTAGAACGAATGCCAATATAAATTCACCGGCTTGTTCTCATTCAACTCGCCTTTCTAATGAGCGTAACCGACACAGTGATGACGAAGACAACACTTATAGTTTATTTTGTAGAAAATTATATCCTCATCGATACTAGTTAGGTCGAACACCTGTCATTAGCAGGGTTGCTCTTCTCTCACATGGTTTGTGTTGTTAGTGCTTTTAGTATCGTCAAACTCGAAGCGGCGTTTATAGCCCCAATAAAACACAAACATCATTCAGTTCATAAAACAGTTACACACATTCGTATGAAGCTGACATATTAATTTTAGCATGATACTCTCTTTTCGATATATAGCCATACAACACAGAGGACGGATTCGGCATGTGCAACACAAACTTTAAACTCCTCTCCAACTTTTGTTAAAAGATGAATATCAATTTCTCCAAAATCAAAAATATTACCACGTGCTCGTTTTAAGATCACGAACAAACATCCACGTGCAATTTTGTATCAAATATTTGAACCGCTAATCACGTGATATCTACAAGCGAGTAATGATTAGCTAATATTACTAGTTTATTTCAATACGGTAGATGTGGAAGCGTCCGTTTATATCATTTGTAACACTGTGTATCAAAGGTATGGTAGAGGGGGTTTTGTAAAGTTCTTTCAGGGTGAGTTTTGAATTATGTGAGGTTTCTACTTTCCGTTTGGATTGGTGGTTAGAATTAACCCGATTGCACATTTTATCGCATTTGCGCCTTAAGAGATCTCGTAATTAAGTTATGAAGCCAGTTCCATATTATTATTTCACAATTTGGTTTAACATCAAACTTTTCTACCACTTTTGTACAAAGAAACGCTTATTGCATATAGGTAGTCAATGTCAGTTAACTTCTTAGAATCCATTGTTCGTGCTTTGCCTATTTCGGTTTTCGAGCAAAGCAGGAATCTAAGTGGGTCACATATATTTGCATATTTGTTTTAAGTATTGACAATAATTATTGTTCTTTTATTTGAGTCATTGCATAGCCAATGTCAGTTTTGTGAATTCCTTAGAATCCACGGTTTGTATTTTCATTTTTTCGGTTTACGGGCAAAACATGAATCTAAGTGGATCACACAAAGTTGTGTACTTATTTGGATAAAGCCAGTTCTTGTATTAAGTTTTATTAGTTAGAATGTACTCTAAAATTTGATGCTTTAACAAATTTAATGTGTTATACATGTACATTTTGCTTACATATCGGTGATATGTCATATGACTTGTAAAGCGCCTTTGAACGCACAGTACTGAATGCAAAGGACGCTATATAAATGTGGTATTATTTATTTATTATTTATTTATCAGAAAACACATGAACACTTTAAACACTCTTTGATTACTAAACTAGGCACTTTAGGCATCGTGTATTTTTGTCTAAATGTGCGTGTCAATCTTACTAAATTTAAAAGTTGATTTGACAAATGAAACATCGCGGTAGTTGAAACACCTTTATACAATTCTCTATTGCATACAAAGCAAACTTCTAATGGATAAAACATCTAGTCCATTGTATAAGTAGACCCAGTGCGATGTGTCTTACGATAATGGTATCCAAGAATGGGGTCGAACCCGAGACCTCGTGATCACTAGGCGCGATACAACACCACTCACCGCGTCACAAAAACTATGAGATAACCGTGGATCACATCGATGATCTCTTTATACGAAACCTTTCAGATTTCCAAGCCGATTCTCATCGTTCATACTTGATTATAGATGGCCAATGTGGACTCTGTATTGATCAAACTCTTAAGGGACTCTGTGTTTACAGAATTGGGGTTTAGAGAGTATTTGGAGACTATCAAAGGATAATACATTTGCAATTACTGCAGTACATAGTATAGTGTTTTACGTGTGCTTTGTTCATATTATATTTAAACAATCATATTACCTATTCGTAGTTTTCTTTAATGAGTCAATATAAATAAAAAGGGCATCACAACAAACAAATGGAGAGGAACACGCGAACTCACAATTTTGTTTATGTTTTCAGAGCATTATTGTTAACTGCAATCGTGAACAATTAAACTAGAACCACAATTCCCGCAATCATAATATCTTAGTAATTTCCCTTGCGAACTGTATGTTGATTTTTTCCCATGGTATATATTGACCATTAAATGACACCTACTTGTCGAACTGACTATGTTCAGTTACCGAGCTTGATGCGATGATATTTCAGGCACAGCAGTGAAAAGTCGAGATAGTATTAGTCTATATAAGCAATGTCCATGTTGTATTATACTGTAATAAGTGATTTAATTCGAAAATTATTGGTGGTCCGAGATATATTGTATTTGAATGTGTATAGTTCATTAGCCTATATTTTGTCTCTGAGAACAACCTGAAAAAAACGAATGGAGCAGAAGGTCGAAATTCCCGATAATAAAGTGTGTTTTTGTGAGACATTATTTGTTTTATGACTTTGAACTCGAGATTGGTATGCATTTACCTTTTGCCGTTTTATGTTTAAATTTCGAGTATGGTGCATAAAACTATGGCAATAAGAAATGTGCAAAGAAAGACCAGACAATCTAAGTGTAGCTTTATAGTTCTAATATCCTATATATCAAACAACACGGTTCGGATGCCACATGTTTAAACGCTTTATTACCTTTTTACTTAAATAATACAATCAGAAAGAAATGACTACGTATGAATGAAAATTCAGGTAATGTTTCACCATATTCCATATGAACTACTTATTTTTAATATTAAAATTAGCATGTTAATTAGGAAGTTGTCTTATTGGCATGTTCAAACGGTATGAGTTAAGCTAATTTGTTATGTGGACGAACTAGCTAAACTGTAATGCGGTTATGATTGATAATAGTCATGTATGATCATCAAGTAAAAATAGTATTTACGCTGAAACCATTGTATAGTTAATGCGTGGCTTTGAGTACATTATTAAGAAGACATCAGGTTGTATAAAAGCTTCATTAAATCATGTCCAATATGCTGAAAAAATAGGATTGAACAATTTATGTTGTTTACAATTTGTTATAGTATTACTATCGAACACGCGGCGCTTAACCAGAAACAATAGTGCTGTACCGATCAATGCGCGCAATGGCAACAGGTCATAACATAACATAATACATATTGCTGTATATTCCATGTAAAAATGTAAAAAAAACCTACTTATGTATGCCAAATATTGGTTCCCATAGAAAGATGTGGTATTCTAGCGAATGCTTTACGTCAACAGTTGATATGAAATCAAAGTTTGTAGTAGAACGAACAAAAACACATGAACCATACATAAGAGTTATGAAATAGAATTAACAAGAGATATGCTCGTCAGAAACACAATGCCCCATACTGCGCCGCTTTGAAATAAAAATTATATTTATCATTTGGCAGGTATTAAAATTATCTCCCTTTAAAGCTTATAATTTCCCTTGGATTTAGTTTTTTGACTTTGAAAGATGACCTTGACCTTTCACCACTCAAAATGTGCAGCTCCATGAGATACATATGCATGCCAAATATCAAGTTGCTATCTTCAATATTGCAAAAGTCATGGCCATTGTTAAAGTTTTCGGACGGACAGACAGACAGACAGACGGACTGACACTTCAACTGCTATATCAATCTCTTGCACGACGGTTACATTACATTCATCTCTGTGATGGGCTCAGAACGGACTATTTTTAAGAGAGCGTCTCATGCATGTCATGATCATTCCAAGCGTTCATCATGAAGGTTACTGTATACTGAACAATCTCTTGCACGACGGCTACATTACATTCACTGCTTTCAAGAAAACCATCTCATAACATAATATTTTATATCAGTCTTTATTTATTGTTTCAATATGAATATGGTTGTTTGATGTTAACAAAACTACATGTTTTAGTCACAGAATATTTAAAATCTACAATTACTGGGTATATATTTGAAAGTAAATCTGAAGGGGCAATATATACAATATAAAAAGGTAGTATAAGAGACAAAACAGCACATTCACCATGTTCAATCTATGCAGTTATTGATAATCAGAGAAAAATCACCATTCTAAACGATGAATATTGTAAGTGCTTATATCTTAATCGAAACAAAATACGTATTTGCCAGTCTCTTAGAGCTATTTAAGTACAGACTTACTCCATAAAGGCTAGATTTTTGCAAAACCTACTTATCCGTGGGTAAAAAACTTTCAAAATCACTTACCATATACATTTTTATTATTTTATTGAATCTATCACTGGTTGATTCAATCAGTCAGCCTTATTTGGGCTGGAGGTGTTATATAATATAGATTTTTCCAAAGGAGGAGATCTGGATAACACCTGTTCACCAAACATGAATATCGGTACAAGTTTTTTTTCTGGAATAACGCAGGTATTATCGTCATATGGGTCACTGTAGTTATTTTTCATACACTTTAAAAAAAAAATCCGCGTGATCAAACAATGTTTTGGCACACCTTAGACGATAAACATAGAATCAAATTGTATGGCCGTGTTTCAAAATGAGGCAATAGTCAAGTGATATACTATCAATTTGCCATTTAACAACTCTAATGACAAGGGTTGGTATTATATTTTTGTCTGCAAAATATATCAATTGTGCAACACATAATGTCACCATTATTAATGTATAGCTTAAAATTTGTATAAATATAAAATTCTGTCTGTTTTAAGGAAATACACTGCATTTATGGAAAAAACAAAGCAACATTTCCCCATAAATAAAAAGGTATTTGCTCACCAGTGTCATAATCATTAGAAAAGTGTCAAAATCAGACATGAAAAACTCAGTCCCCTTTGTACAATTTTGAAGAGTTTAAATGTGAACAAGAGCACCGTCTAGCGGGTGCAGATCACTCATTTATGTTTCTGTTTAAAGGTAAAGGGACCTATATCAATACTTCAATCAAAAGGGGGGAGGGGTGAGGGTGGAGAGGGGTGTATAGTGTGGGAATGTGGTCATTTATTACATAATCTTTCAAAAAAGAAAAGAAACATTGGGGGGGGGTTCTTGGGTGGGATGGTTGGACAGTCTTTCAGAAATAAAATAATACAAATACATATTTTTTAACCATGTTTCAACAAAAAAATGGGGGTTAGGATTCTGAGTGGGGGCCTTATTATAATTATGCAACTTGTTCTGTACAGTTCCCTTATGCTAGTTAGTAAGTGTTGCAAGAATGAAAGCAATAGCTTTGATACTTTAGGAATAAAGTGGACCTAAACCCAAAACTTAACCAAATTTTCAATTTTCTGATTATAAAAAGGGCACAGAATGCTGTAAAAGTGCCAGCCAGAGCTATCTTACTTTGCCTGCCCAGTCCCCTCATGATAGTTAGTAAGTGTGCCATGTTTGAATACAAAAGCTTTGATACTTTATGAGAAAAGTTGACCTAAACACAAAATTAACGTAAACAAAAAACTTTACCGAAGGCCGACGCTAAGGTGATGACAATAGCTCATAATGTGTTTTTTTTTTTTTAAAGATGAGCTAAAGAGGGGATAAATGATAATGAAGGAACATTCTACAGAAAAATTTAAGTAGCTGCATCCCTACACTGATCTGATTTCCAAAACCCAAGCATAACATATAAATGGCTTTTCAACAACATGGGAATCCAGTTCCAAGCCACATACTGCATGAATTCAAGTAGAAGATATCCAGAAGTTAGTTGTACACCCAAAATTGTTTTTGCCTCTTTTTTTAGGCGGTTCATGTGCACACATAAACAATATTATTCTTTACCCACCATTTCAAACCTTAAATTCTCAAATGTGGTTGAGTATTGGTTAGTTTTGACAAGATTCATGACAATAATCTTGTCAATATGGCTGCAAAGCCCAACGCAGAGGTGTATGTGAGTGCATGGAACGACAACTCTGCATGGAGATTGCTGCTATATGCCACCTTACCGGAGGGGGGGGGGGCATAAACATCCGTAGGCAGTCAGAAATGACCAATGCAGACGTCGCTGACTACCAAGGCCTGTGGTTTAATCAAAGAGATCAAAGCCATAGTTCATCATGTATCTATGGACATAAGTCCACAGGTAAGTGATGAAACCTACCATTGACAAATTGGTACATGAAAGAAATGATAGTTATATCATTTAAACAAAACCTTTCACAAATCAATCATTTAAGTTATAATTAAACAAAATGCAAACTCTGTACAGTAACTGTGAAAAGAAATAAAATTCTTGGTTTGGAAATATATTCTGAGATTTATAATTATATGAATTACTTCCCTTGAAAATAATTTTCTCCCTTCTAACAAATCTCTATTTTTAGTAGAAAATAATTATAAGCCACTACCGTGACTGTAGATTCACATGCAACCTTAAAGTACCTAAGACACTTGTATGCTTAAAAGCATCGTTGTGTGCTTGGCTTGACCATAAAATGTCATTTTGATTATGCTTCAGTTGTAAGGTTTCATAATATTATATATAAAATGTCAATATATCATTTGGCAGGTTTAGAAATTATCTCCATTTTAAAGCTTATTACTTCCCTTGGATCGTATTTGTTTACTTTGACCTTGACGGATGACATTGACCTTGACCTTTCACCACTCAAAATGTGCAGCTCCATGAGATACACATGCATGGCAAATATCAAGTTGCTATCTTCAATATTGCAAAAGTTATGGCCAACGTTAAAGTTTACGGACGGACGGACAGACAGACGGACAGACGGACTGACAGTTCAACTGCTATATGCCACCCTACCGAGTGCATAAAAATGTATGTGTTATTACGTTGTTATGCGTTTGTGTGGAAAGACTGTTATTATAACCAATTTCTTATTGATTTGAAGTTTTAAATTTTATGTTTTAGTATTCAGCTATGTTCCTGAATAAAATATATTTACAGGTGAATATTTACCCTCATATGTAAGGTTCTTCTTACTCGATTAACGTTTTGAACTCGATACGCAGATTAAGGTAAATTGCTTTATTTCGTCGCAGTGTTAACCTATGCAAGAATGATCAGAGCCAACACCACATTATAATTGAAGATGGCACACGCGTGACGTATCCAAAGGAACGTTAATTGTTTCCCGAGGAAATCAAGAGTGAAAACAGAGTGAAAGGAAGAAAGTTCATAGAAGGCACATTAAACAACAGAGTATTTACGTTAACATAATGGTGATAGAAAGTACCATTCTTTAAATACCATACTCTTCACGTTTTGGCATTAAACGTAGGGTTGTAATTTATCAGAGTGCTATGTGTTGGCGAGCGAAATTGCAGAATTATTTCGCATGTTTTATGCACAAAACTATCGATTTATGAAGACATTACGTGTCAGCAGCTATTCATCTAAGTCATAAATATAAAAAAATCGCTAAATCAGGGAGGACACTTTCCGCCTGAATTGGATTTTTGATAAGAAGAGACATCATTTAAAAAAAAATGTCATAAAAGCGGAAATTGTCGTCCCTGATTAGCCTGTGCGGACTGCACTGGCTAATCTGGGATGACAATTTACGCACAAGCATTATGTCCATTTTTCTCAGAACACGACACATATAGCAGTTATTCCTCGTTTTGTTTATAAAGCATTTATTTCTCGTTAAACTCAATCGAGTTGGTCAATCCGTTGTTTGTACACAGAGATAAGTTGAGCTCCAAATGCGGTCTGTTGACAAGCGATTTTGAATAAGTAATTTGACAATCTTAAGGATTTTTTTAACATGTTTGGTAAAATATAATGATCAAGTGTTCATTTTTAAACCATAAAAGGAAAATGTATTGATACACTTTTAGTTTGAAAAGGAAACCTTTTTCAGATCATATATATATTTAAAAAAACAAAACAAAAAAACATAATGTTCGGTGTATATTAGTTTCTTACTAAAATCCTATTGTAACTCTGGTATGTTGTGAAAGTCAGTAAAAACTCAGTGTAACGATAACCAGTTGTTTATTAGAAGACAAATGACGATAATGCAAAACATAATTCGATTCATTCATTCTCGTTTAAAAAAAACTCTGCACATACATTAAAATTATTTTTACTTTACTGAAACAAGTTCGGAAGGTTTTTAATACTTTAAAACATTAGATGGTCATCTCTGTTTATTTTTAATATTAAGAATGTTTAAAGGGAAAACAACAAAGCTGAATAGTTATATTTGCAAGAAACCGCTCGACAAATTCCATGAACTATATCGTGTCTACACTGTTTTCTTCTTTTGAATTATTTTATTTATTTACACCGTGACATGAGCATTTGTATCAAAGATAAGGTATAGGGGATACTTTAAGATAGTTTTATTATTTGTTTAAACTTTCTGTGAGTTTTCTTTTTTCTCTAGGATTGGTGGTTAGAATTTGTCTGATTGTACGTTTAATTGCATTTGCGAGTCATGAAATTTCGTAATTATGGTGTGTTAGCAGTTCCATATCTTCTATGTTATAATGGGTTTCGTTTATCTCAGTCATTAATTAAACGTGAAGACAGAGCTGTTATGATATTTTATTCAGAAGATCGGCTTCCCATTACCACCAGAAACCTTTTTTGCTCTCAACATATCAACAACACTAACTGTCACAATCAAAATTCGTTAAGGAAACTAATATAAACATTAGGGATTTTGTTTTCGTACATTACATTACACAGAGTGCATATAAGCATAACAATATAGAGTTCCCTACATGTCAACAACATACATGTAAGAACAAGTGTCGGAAGCCGCGTGCATACGCCTGCATAATTAACCACGTCATAATCGGAATGAGAAAACCCATCCCATTTTCAACATGTTCATGGAAATTCAGATAATGTTTTACCAGTCTTTCAGTCAGATGGGTTGGGGTGTACCACTCAGGGGGGCAAAACAACCCCTATCTTACTTGATTGTATACTCAATATAAAGAAACACAATGTGTAATAACAATCTCAGTTTGGCAGCTATAAGGTATTATTGAGCTGTTTCAATGGCAACCGTCAGGCTTTGACTAAATAGCTAGTTTAGCTAGTATAATTCTCAAATATTTCTTCAAAATTGGTTCTGGAAAAAAAGTTTGGTGTAAAAATGAAGATTATGATTATTACCTAGTATGATCTGCAGTTAAATATGCCAATTAGTACATTTGCATATCTATGAATATTAATGAGATTGCAAAAAAAAATCCTAAAAATTAACGAACCTCCAAAATAGTAGGGTCAATATACACTTTGACCCAAAACAATTGCTACAAAAGGTATTTTAACTGATCCTGGATGGGTTTCTTAAAAACATATCAAAAATGTTCCACAATCCGGAAAGTTTTTTTTTTCAAGATGGCCGCAAAGATGGCCGCCAAGACCTATTAATGATCATAAAAATGTAACTATCCAATCAAATTTGATGAATTTGGTGACTATACCTAGGTTTCAAGGTGCAAAGAACACATAATGATCATCAGAAATTGTTTACGTTTAATATAGAACACACAAATCCAACATGGCGTCGAAAATGGCCGCCAAGATGGCCGCCAAAACCTATTTATGATCATAACTATGTAACTATCAACTTAAATTTGATGAATTTGGTGTCTATACCCAGGTTTCAGGGGGCAAAGAACACATTAATATCATCAGACAAAGTGTAAGTTAATTATGTTACACAGAAATCCAACATGGCGTCCAAAATGGCCGCCAAGATGGCCGCAAAGATGGTCGCCAAAACCTATTAATGATCATAACTATGTTACTATCCACTCAAATTTGACGATTTTGGTGTCTATACATAGGTTTCAGGGGGCAAAGAACACATT